>JAULKM010167137.1:0-15964 GCA_032355605.1 Rubia tinctorum | reverse complement strand
ATGGGTCATACCCATATTTTTTAATTACCCATTTTACCCAACCCGTATTTGACCCGTTCGCCCATTTGCCACCCCTAGCTGAGTTTATTAAATCTTAGATGAACTTACGAGAGAGTTGTGGAGATATGAAATGAATTAATAGAAGCTGAAGATATCTAGGTTGAGTTTATTAAAGTTGGATTGAAATTAGATGAAATATATTGAATTGAATTGAATTGAATTGAATTAATTTAAATTTAAATTAATATAAATATTTTGAACTAAAATGTATTTAAATAATTTAAAATACTGCAGTAAATTTAAATATACTAAACTATTTTTTATTGAAATTAGATGTAGTGTTAAATTACTAAAATGAACTGAATTCGACAGTAATAAAAGAAATGGCTGCATTGAACCAAAATACAACACACTGGGGAAAAAATATTAGCTAATAACCACATTTTCATTAAACTGAAATTACTTTAATTGAATCAAACTAAATTGAAAGGAATGAATTGAATTGAATTGGACTAAAATTAATATAGTGAAAAATGATAATAGTAGAGCTAAACGAGTTCATTTTTATGAAATTAGTTGAATTAAATCAAATTGAGCTAAATTGGTGGATTGGACTAAAACTAACACAGTGAAAAAATGATAATAATAGAGCTAAACGAGTTCATTTTTATGAAATTAGTTGAACTGTAGTAAATTTAACTGAACCAAACTGGATTTAACAAGATTAAAATAAAGTGCAAGAAAATGACTTAATTGAACTAAAATTATACCCTTGTAAAATTTATTATGAGAGTATTTTAATGTTATTTGATATTTTAAACACAACTGGTTAAAGATAACTCTCAGTTATTTAGTATGTGCAAATATAATCTTGAATTTTTTGAAAGTGCAATTATATCCAAAGTCATCTAGGCGGACGGTTGTACCCAGAGGCGGAGGCAGTGCACTGATGTGGGTGGCAATTGTCACCCACTTTTTTTTACAACTTAAGTTTTGAAAATATTTAGAGTTTTGCCCCCACTACTTTTTTTAAACCTAGGCGTCGATCTCCCTTATAATATTAGTGTTTTGAAGTACTTTAATAATTTGTATTTGAATTTCATGACATTTGCGTTGGATACATCATTTTTGGTTTATTTATTCATTTTTAAAAACATTATTATTTATCTAGTGTATGCAATTAAATGAAAAAAACTTAGGTATAAATCGCCTCCTCACTCTGATAATCCTAGCTACGCCACTGAATCCAGTTCATCGTCGTCATATTCTTCCGTTACTGGTGGTTCTCCTGGTGGCACAAAGTCGGATTCCAAGGAAGAATATGAACGTGTTTTGGCTGAACGTGATGCATGGATTTCCGAGGATCAAAGTGTGTGTATTTTGTTGTTTTCGTCGCTTAACCAAGAAGAGTTGGCGGAGCTCGATGATTGCGCTACTTCTCAACAAATGTGGGAAAACATTTCAGCCGTTTATCAGAATCAAAGTAAGTCCACCATTTTGCGACTTTTTTCAAATGCTTTTGTTGTTAAAAAACATGGTACGGTTTGTGAGTTACACCTTCAGTTTAAGAGTATTTTTTATCAACTTTCTACTCTTGGTTAACCAGCTTCGAATGATGATCAACTCTTATAGTTTTTTACTGCTCTTGGGCCTGATTATAAAGATTTTTCTGCTCCATTAATCACTATTTTTCCCACGCCTTTGTATGCCGATATTGTCATTCGTGCAAAAGACCACGAAGCTTTTTTGAACAACTTACATGGCCAATATTTTTCAGGGACCTTTACTTCCAGCCCAGTAGTTTTTGCAGCGTCAGAATCCGCCCCTGGAAGCCGCACTCGCTGGTGGGAACACGCACAGGCCGTTATGGCCGTTTTGATAGTCGTGGCCATGGCAGATTTTCTGGTTACTCCTCTGGTCGTGGCCTTCAATGCAAATGGTGTCGTGGAATGGGCCATGATGCTGCTCATTGTTATTTCCTGGTTCAGCACCCTTTGGAATCTTCCCATCTTGCTCAGCAGTTTCCGTCTTCTCTTCAGCTCGAGCAGGCTGCTGTCACCTCTGATTGGTACCTTGAGTCCAGTGCTACCTCCCATATAACCTCTTCTTCTTGAAACCTTGAGAGTGTTACTCCATATACTGATAATTCTCTTGTTTTTGTTGGAAATGGCAATACTATCCCTATTTCTGCTATTGGTGATTCTCAGCTTACGAGTTCTTTACGCCTGTCTGATGTTTTGGTTGTTCCCGATATAACCAAAAACTTGTTATCGATTAGCAAGCTGACCAGGGGTCTTGGTGTAATGATTACATTTGATGATCGTGCTTTTGTGATTCAGCACAAAATCACCAGAGCAGTCATGGCCAGAGGCCACGTTGAGGACGGTTTATACTTGCTGGATCGGGGTGAAAAGACGCTACTTTCCTTTATTAAGAAAAATAAAACTCGGGCTTCGTTTGAGTTGTGGCATACCCATTTGGGACATGTGTCCCCTAGCATTCTTTCTTTGTCAGTGAAAAATGGTGAACTCCTTGTTTCTTCTTTGTTACCAAAACCTAATGCTTGTGCCTCTTGTGTTATAGCGAAAGGTCATAAACTATCGTTTGCCGAGAACTCTAAAAGAGCTAAGCATGTTTTGAATTTGATTCATTGTGATTTGTGGGGTCCGTCTCCTGTTTTGTCTGGACATAGTTTTGCTTACTATGCTCTATTTGTGGATGACTTTTCGAGATTTACTTGGCTTTATCCCCTTAGGCGTAAATCTGAATTTGTTGATATTTATTTGAAATTTGAGGCATTTGTGGTAAATCAGGTTTCGTCTAGGGTCCAAGTTTTTTAGAGTGGCGGAGGAACTAAATTTTTAAATAGTCGACCTTGAACACATTTTGACACCAAAGGGATTCATCATCAGGTTTCCTGTCCTTATACATCTGAACAGAATGAGCGTGCTGAGCGGAAACATCGTCATGTAGTTGAAATGGGCCTCATCATGCTCTTTTATTCACATCTACCATTATGTTTTTGGGATGATACCTTTGCGACGGTTGTTTATGTGATCAATCATCTCCCCACACATGTTCTTGATGGATCTTCGCCCTACCGGGTTCTATTCGACCAGGCCCCAATATACTCGAACTTCCACCTTTTTGGTTGTAGAGTATATCCATTTGTTTGTCCTTATGCTGAGCACAAGTTGTCGCCTCGAAGTATTCCTTGTGTGTTTTTTGGCTATAGCTCGTAATACAAATGTTTTTGCTGCCTTGACCCCACTTCTGGTTGTGTATACATCACTCGGCACGCACGGTTCGATGAAACCTGCTACCATCTTGCCACTTCAAGTTCGAGCTCTGCTGCATTTTCTTCTCTGGATGTATCATCCTTTTTTGATCCGGTCCTTCCTATTTTGGAGCTTGCGCCACCTTCACCGCCTTCTTTGGAACCATGTTCTTTATGCCCCGCTGATACTCCTGTTGAGGAAATTTCCACTTCTGCGGATCCAGTCTCAGCTCCTGCTTCTCCTCGGGTGCACACTGGCTCTCCTTTTGATGATTCGCCTGTTATGTCCCCTGATCCGCTACCATCTTGGACTCATTCCATGGCCACTCGGCCTCGTCATGCTTTACGCCGCCCACATCATCTGGATGATTATGTTGTTCATGGTCTTGCTGCCCCAGTTCTTACCTAGTCTGAGCCTTAGGATTATCGAGCTGCCCTTCGTGATCCTCAATGGGTAACTGCGATGACTGATGAGATGACGGCTCTTCGGCAGCAACATAATTGGGATTTGGTTCCATGGCTGCCTGATGTGAATATAGTCGGCTCCAAATGGGTGTTTCATCTCAAGTATCGACCTGATGGTACTATTAAGTGTCATAAAGCTCGACTTGTTGCTCAGGAATTCTCGCAACTACTAGGCTTTGACTTTGATTACACCTTTAGTCCTGTGATCAAAGCCTCCACCGTTCGTACGGTTCTTTCCATCGCCATTATGCGGAAGTGGCAACTGCACTAGTTAGACGTCAAGAATGCTTTTCTCAATAGCGTTCTTGATGCACCGGTGTGGCGCAGCCTATAGGTTTTAAGGACCCTTCTCGGTCTGACCATGTTTGTCGTCTGCGAAAAGCTATCTATGGCCTTAAGCAGGCGGCGAGGGTCTGGTTCGACTGGTTTAGCTCATTTCTTAGCCAGCTCAGTTTCATCTGCAGTTCCTTTGATACTTCTCTGTTTGTTTTCTCTCGAGGCCATTTTCTTCTCCATCTCCTGGTTTATGTCGATGATATCATCCTTACCGGTAATGCCTCTACTACCATTCGTCAGTTCATCTCTCGTACTCATCCGGAGTTTGCTATAAAGGATCTTGGCTCTCTCAGCTATTTTCTTGGTCTCGAGGTCACTCCCACCGACTCTGATCTCTTCTTGGGGCAAGCGAAGTATGCTAGGGATATCCTCCATCGAGCTGAAATGTCTGATGTTGTGCCGGTTTCCACTCCGTTTGTTCCAGCTTCTCAGCTTCTCAGTGGTTCGAGCGAGCCTTTCAACAGTCCCACTCTATATAGTTCTTTAGTCGGCGCCTTGCAGTATCTCACTATCACTCAACCGGATTTAGGTTTCGCTGTAAATTCTGTTAGCCAGCTTCTTCAGGATCCTCGTACCGATCACTTTGCGGCTGTCACACAAATTCTACGTTATGTTAGTGGTACCACTCACTTCGGATTATCTTTTCATTCATCTACCTCCACAGATGTGTTAGGATACTCCAATGCTGATTGGGCTAGTTGCCTGGAGACTCGGTGCTCGACTTATGGCTATGCAATTTTTCTTGGAGGCAATCTGATCTCTTGGAGTGCCAAGAAGCAACCTACTATCTCCCGATCCAGTTCAGAGTCTGAATATCGTGCATTGGCTAACACTGCGGCGGAAGTTTTTTTTGCTCTCTCATTTGCTTCAGGATTTGCATTTTCAGCTTTCTGAGTCACCCATTTTGCTGTGTGATAATAACAACTCTATTTTCTTGGCTCAGAATCCGGTTGCTCACAAGTGCGCAAAGCATATTGATATTGACTACCATTTTGTTTGGGAATTGGTTACCTCTGGGAAGCTATGCGTTCGTCATGTGCCGACATCTCTTCAGGTTGCAGACATTTTTGCCAAGGGTCTCTCCCGCTCTCTGTTTGAGTTCTTCAGATCCAAGCTCTGCATCTTGGCTAAACCGACGCTTCACTTGAGGGGGGTGTTAGGATAAATGATATCGTAGATTAGATATGATTGAGATTTGATTATGATTTGATTGATATGTCTAGATACATTGTATGTTTAGGACTTGTACTCTTTATATTCATTCTACCTAATACAGTACTCCTCATAGAGAGTTACCTTGTTCACAAATCCAAACTTAGCACAAGCTCTACAACCCCAATACTGTCGACACTAGCAAAACTTTCTCCTCCCTTCATTAGCAAAAATTTCTCCTCCCTTCGCTGATATTAGCTCACTTACTTTTGACACTTGGATTTAGAAAAGAGAGAAATAATGGTGGAAAATGCATTGAAAGAGTAAAAGGTAAAAAGAGTGGATGAAAAGAACCTAAGATTTGTCAAAACGGGAATGAGCCAATATTAAAAAACCATCTCAAAAAAGAAAGTAGGTCAATGTTAATGAATCGGAGGGAGTACTTAAAACCTCGAAAGCACTATTCCATGCTATTCTGCCCGAGCGTTGCAGAAGCAAAGCATCTGGACACTAAGAGCATGTACAATGGGGGTTTTGGAGTGAGTTGAATTAAAAATTGAGATCGAATAGGGACAATAATCCCCAATAGTGGGGGGTTGAAAGCAAGCTGAATTGCTTCAGCCCGCGGGGCTGGGTTCCCAAATGGGAACCGTCCCAAATCTAACTTTGTCATATTAATCACATGGCCGTTAACCAAGGCGCTGTGGTGTCTTTTTTTACCAAGGGTGCCACGTGGCATTCCCAGATTGGGCCACATGGCATCCGGTGTCCCCCTTTTTATTTTTATTTTTGAAGCTGATTGGGACACGTGGCACAATTTGGTGGTGCCACGTGTCCCAACCCAAAAATAGTTTTTAAATGAAATTAAAAAACTGTTTTAAAATTTAAAAAATGGAAAAAAAATTGCAAAAAAATCTAATATTTATTAATTTTAAATCTAAATGAATTTTTGGATCTTTTTAAAAATCAAAATTACATTCTTTAAAAAAATATATACGTATGTTTTTTTTAAAATTATGGTTCATAAAATAAATTTTAAAAATTGAAATTAATTTCAAAAATGAGATTTGAAAAAACAAAATCCAATTCAATAATTATAGGTGAATTATTAAATTTCACAGTTAAATTTATTTTATTAGGTAAATTTATTTGAATTAATTATTAAAGATAGAATTAATGAGTAGGATAGAGAGAATCAAGTGGGGTACATGGAGTGGTTTCTAAGTGGTTTCAACCATTGTGGAGAAAAAATGGAGTGATTTAGTTGTGGTTTAAATTGCTGAGGTGGAGGGGAGAGATTGATTATTTAATGAACTGAAACCACAAGAGTGGGTTGAAAGTTGTTTTACCATTGTACATGGTCTAAAGAAGTAAATTCTCTCCCAAGCTCCAAGGGCCATACAAACTTCACCTCATTTAACAACAAAGCACCTGGACACTAAAGACGTAAATTCTCCCCCAAGCTCCAAGGGCCATAGAAATTTCACCTCAATTAACAGCCACAATAGGATCCCCACAAACACGAATCAGCTACTTGACAAGTTGCAATGCAAAGCTCTAGGAGCATCTCCACACCACAACTAATATTTTCCCAGGAATCATTCACAATTAAAATCCAGTCCATAGAGCAACCCTGGTGATCATCACAACAGGTATCATGTCATAAATCAATATGGGATTACTAGAAATGAGTATTGGAAACAAAGAGTAAAAATAATCTGGGATAAGCTAGGAGATTCAAATACAAATTACTTTCATAAGCGGGCTTCCAAAAATCAAGATCAGCCAAGATGCTAAAGATCGGAATGGAAGATGGTTCCTGGCTAACTTCTCAAAATCAAATATCCCAGGAATTACATAGTCAATTCAAGAGGATATATGTTCAACAAGATTCTTATCCAGTAATGACTGATTACCATTATTCCCAGGAGCAACTTCTCAACAATGCCCAGTTCACACTAACAGAAGATCAAAAGCAAATGGTTGATCAACCCTTTTCAAAAACATATCTATGGGAAGCGGTTTCAAGTATGAAGTCATGGTTGTTACCAGGATTAGATGAGTTTCCACCGGGATTTTATCAAAAGAATTGGGAAAGTATTGAGCCATATTTCTTTGAATGTGTGCAGGCTTTCCAACAAGGCTAGCTGATCAACAGGGAATGGAATCAAAATAAGATCATCTCTATTCCCAAAAATAGGTATCCAACCACAATGAAAGACTTCAGGCCAATTTGTCTATGTAAGACACAATATAAAATAATGGCTAAATTTTTGCAGATCAGGCTGGAGAAAGTTATTCATCATCTGATTGCTGAGAATCAGAATGGTTTTGTTCTAGGAAGAAGTATAAGTGAGAGTGTGCTATGAATCATGAGCTAATCTATTATATTAAAGGAAGGAAGTCGGGGAAGAAATCTTATTAGGCTATAAAGTTGGATATGAACAAGGCATATGATAGGATTTATTGGCCTTTTTTGGAAGCAGTGTTGGTCAGAATGAATTTTCCTAACAGTTAGATTCACATGATCATGCAATGTGTATCAACAATAACGTATATGACATCTATGAATGGGGAATTATCTAAGGAGTTCCGCTCATTCAAAGGTTTAATACAAGGTCATCCACTGTCCCTATAACTGTTCATTCTATGCCAATAAGTGTTGACTGCAGCCCTTGATAGTCCGTCACAGTTTGGACCCAGATAGGGTACTTCAATTGCAAGATCATCTAACAAAATATCACACTTAATGTATGATGATGGTTGCCTTATCTTCATTCAAAGCAACCAGAATTCAATAAGAGACTTGATATAAAAGTTGGATTCTTATGCAAGGTTTTCAAGCCAACGAATAAGCTTTGAGAAGTCCTGATTCTTTTTCAGTCCCAATACTCCTCAATGGTGGCAGACATGGGCTATGCATGCTCTCAATATTCATTTTACCAGAAAAATGTCTTGGTGAAAACATTTTACCACTCAGAAGGAAGACACATATGTTTCAAAATCTAATAACCACATGCAAGAGGAAGATTGCAAAATGGAAAGATGAGGGCCTGTCTATTAATGGAAGGATTACACTGGCAAAGACAACATTGCAATTAGTTTCTAATTACACAATGTCATTTTTTAGTTGTCAAAAGATATTTGCAACAAATTAGTTGCTGTAACTCGTCAGTTTCTTTGGGGTGGCAAGTTGAAGAAAAGGAAAATTCACTGAATGAGTTGGGAGAAATTGTGCCAATCTAAACATAAAGATGGTATGAGGTTGAAGAATTCCTCCATGATGAATCAATCTCTACTAGCCAAGTAAGCATGGAAGATCATATCAGACATAAATAATTCTTCTCCAAATTTATGCTCAGCAGGTATAAAATGGATGATTTTTGGTCTGCAAAAATTAAGAGCAACTGCTCCATGGGATGGAAATCTGTTCATTGGGGAGCGCAACTAGACCTAATCTCAAGTGGAAATTGAATAATGGTGAAGATATCAGAATGTATGATGATTTGATTCTAGGGATGGATAATTCTTTCAAAAACTCCTGGGCTAATCAAACATCTCTCAAAGTCTCTCAGTTGATAGATGAATAAAAGAAATGGAGTTCACAGCTAGTTAGGACTCTTTTTCCAGCATATTCCGCAAAACAGATTCTCAACATTAGGATCCCTGCTTTTAACAACAGTGGAGTATGTGAGAAGGACAGGTTGATATGGCCTGCTTCCCAAACAAGTGAATATACTATTAAAATAGGTTATAGACAGCCGGTTTGGAGTCAAAGCTTAATAGATCCACAACCATCTACATTTTCTTCACTTGGGCAGAGTAATCCCCTGCTTTGGAAAAAGTCGTGGAAAATAAAATTACTAGCAAGATACTTGTTCCTTACTTGGAGAATTTTAACTTGAACTCTACCCATAGGAGACACTAATGAGGAGAGGTTGTGGAATCAATCCAGCTTGTAGAATCTATGAAATGGAGCTTGAAACTCAAGATCATATTCTGGCAGGTTGCATTGTGACCAAAAAAGTGTGGAGAACAAGTTCTCTAGGATTTGATTTTGAAAACATAGCGGATTCTTTTACTTGTTAGCTTAAAGGCTGGATTCTACAAGCTCCAAACTTGGAAGATCTCTCTCTCTCTCTCTCTCTCTCTCTCACTTTCTGCATAATATGGATAATCTGGAAGTTCAGGAATGACATATTTTGGAGGGATAAATCGGTGCATTTAAGGGAGGATCCAGTTTTGATTTGGAAGCAAGCTGAGATGCTCAACTAATGCTATAAAAATGTTGATTCATCATTCTCTCAAACATAAGATCAAATGATGGATTCTGATTCCAATATAAGAGACATGTCTGATGTTTAACAAATGAATGAAAATATAGTACTCTATATCACAAATGCTTCTTTTGACAAAATTAAGAATATAGTAGTAGGAGATTGGGTGATATTCCAAGGCTCACACAACAAATTTCCCTCATATGAGATATTCACTTCTAGGTCTCCACTACAAGCAAAATTTTGTGCTATAATATCAGCAATGCAGCATATGCGTGTTTTGGGTTTTAGAAAATCCATGATACAGTCTGATTCTGCGTTGGTAACCAACTTCCGATCCTTCAAGCAGAAGCCGTATTTGGAGGTTTGTAATGAAGTGCAGGACGCTTTAAGTTCATCTCAATTTTTCCAGGTTATCTCTTTCAATAAGTTCAGTAGGACTATGGTTCAAGAGGTCCATCAACTGGCCCACGATGTACTCAAATCAATGTTAATTTAATAAATTTCAGTTTTGCAATAAAAAATATATTATAAACCACTTTTTAAACTTGACCAACAATTGTTTCCTAATCTTCTCACACAAGGACAATTGTTTAATCTCCAGTACATCAAGAGTATTTAATGTAAAACTTACATTGATTGGTTGCATTGGTTTATAGGTAGATATATAAATGGCTACAACAGTCAATATACAAGGATATAGAAAGTGGCACCATTTCAAGTGAAGTGTGAGATTGCTAGAAACACAAATATTGTGTCTAAGAAAATCAAACATGGTGTTTAGACATAAATGTCCACAAGATAAAACTTAGAAGACATGCAAAAAACTTTGAACTTGCCAAAAACCACAATCACACGAAAAAAATGATAATCTATTTTGATGTGCTTGAATCTCTTATGCCAACCTAAATTCCTAGAAAGAAAAAGAGAATTATTGTTAGCACATAATAACACAAAGGTGCATGGGACAACAGTCGAAAATCTCAAAGATGATTCATCAATCATGACACGATGCTCTGACTCTAAATTTGTGCGAGGCACAATGTCCTGGTTCTTTGTCACCCAAAAAACAATGTTAGCAAAAAAAGGCATAATGTATTTCTTACTTTCGTCGTAATATATTTATACCCATACTTTCAATTTCCCTATATTTTTTTGAAAACAAGGTGGGTTACTTCTCTTTAGATGGTAAACTGTGGTCACAAGTCATCACAGCATGTACAACATTGTGCGCATCTATTACAGCTAGCCTATCTACTTTTACAATTTTGAGGTGTGGAAACACCATAGCTAGAAAATTGATTTCACTAAGTATTTGCTTGATGTCTGAAAGAACTTTTGGACAGTTTTTCATGTATCGAAGTGCATTTTTGCAATCTGATTAATTTGTTAGGGGTCTTATTCCTCTTGTGCTTCCCTTCTTCATTGCTCAGTATGTCTGTCAATTCTGCTTGCACTAGTGAGAAGGTTTGAAAAGAGCTGGAACCGGTCCAACCTTGCATCATCCCACTTGGTCCCGTGCACCACGCCTTTTTTCCTTTCCTTATAGATTCACAAAAAGGTGCATCTGTATTGATTACTGAGCTTCCTTGGAAGAGTTGATCGACCACCACGCCGTTCTTGTGCCATACCAAGTGAATGTCCCCCACATTTTCTGCCTCTTGGATTGGGTATTCACGTGTCGCTGGCTGGTTTCCCACCCTCTCTATTATTGCATGCTGTCCTGGGACATCCTTCTGTGTCTGTGATATGCATTTGCTGGTTGCCTTTGTTAGAGCCCAATGATTGTGATCGCATAATCAATTGAAAACTTTGTAAGGTTGAAAGTTTCCTTGTTCCATGCGCACCAAATGGCCCATATTATGAAGCATGCCAACTTCATGTCTTCCTTTTGCCGGTTCAATTTGAATCACTGGCTCAACCATTCTCTTAAGGATAACGGTTGTCCTCGGTTGAAATCCAAACCTAGCCTGCTCAGCCACCAGACTCTTTTTGTAAACTCAAAGTGAAATTTCATGTGTTTTGCCATTTCTTCACCCGTTGAGCAAACCTAGCACACTGTTGATAAATTCAACATTCTTTTCCTCAGATTTGGTTGGTAGAGTAAGCCCCTTGTATCATCCTCCAGATCAGGAATTTGACATTATCTGAAATGTACCCATTCCATAAAGTTCTCTACATATGGCCTTCTCTATCCATGTGACTTTTTTTTTGTAGATGTTGATGGTGGCTTACTTTGTTTTAGCTCACACGTTATGTGGTAGCCTAATATGATAGTGTATTTTCCCAGAAGTTCCTTGTCCCAAACTTGGTAGTCGTTTTCCCCTAGACTGTAGTTAGGGACATGGATTCTGAAAAGTACCCTGACTGTCTTTGATGGGAACAACACCCACAACAATGGTAATATCCATGCCTTGTTTGTATCGATGAGGTCACTAACTTTGAAGCCCAAATTTGGCAAGGTACTTTGTTCATTACGGGTCGGGTTTACTTGATTTGGGATCCAATTAGATTGGATGTCCACCCTGGTTCTTTTTCACAATCTTCCACTTCAGTTGTGATTTTATAAGCCTGATACAACATAAGATACCCCCTCTAACCCCACGAGTACTTCTGTTTGTTAAGTAATGGATCTTGCTGCTGAAAATATTTGGCCAAGGAAAATTTGGATAAGAATGACTCTTTAATTTGATAAGTAATAGATCCTGCCACTGACAATATTTGGCCAAGAAAAATTTGGATAAGAATGACTCTTTTTTCATGAGTTGTGACCAAGCTTGTTTCTTCAACATCGTCTGGTTCATCTTTGATGTTGATCGCATACCCGGTTCCCCATCCCATTTTGAGGTGCATATCTTTTTTCATGCTTTCTAGTGAATTCCTCTTTCTTCGGAGTCGCCCGGGTATATAAACATTGCTATATATATATATATATCCACCTCCTTAATAGTTGTTCTTGGAATCATGAAGGTTCCAATGGTGTATTGCGAAAGCGTCGTAAGAACATGTTTGCATAACGTGATTCTCCCCATCACCGACATGTCATTTTTTCTCCACGTTGCCGCCTTTGATATGATATTCCTAAGCAAGCCATTGAACATTCTGACCTTTGATTCCTCAAAATTTAGATTGTGTCCCATGTACTTCCCTTATAGGAGGTTGGGTTTGATATTGAAGGTTAATTTGACCAGATTTTTCGTGAATAAATTTGCATTTGGGCTAATAAGAAATGATGATTTTTCAAAGTTGAGCCTTTGACTTAAGTAAGCTACGACCAGATTTAGTGTTGAAGCTAATTTCTAGACTCCTGGCTTTGTGACCTTGAAGAAAAGGATACTATCATCTGCAAACATCAGGTTTGACACTCGTGGTACTCCTCTATCGCACTCTACACCCGTACATGCATGTTGGAAGGGTGCTGAAGCTATCACTGAAGACAATGCTTCTTGGAATATAATGAAGAGGAATAGGGACAAGGGGCATCCTTGTCTTAAGCCTTGCCTTGGTTCAAATTTCTCCGAGCACACTCTATTGAACTTAACACCGTATATTATTATGGTGACGTACTCCATCACTCATTGTATCTACTTTG
The DNA here is from genome assembly GCA_032355605.1 of Rubia tinctorum. Taxonomy (NCBI): domain Eukaryota; kingdom Viridiplantae; phylum Streptophyta; class Magnoliopsida; order Gentianales; family Rubiaceae; genus Rubia; species Rubia tinctorum. The sequence goes on along the minus strand of JAULKM010167137.1, from coordinate 2,865 downwards.
TGTGAAATCCCATCCTCTCCATTGCTCATATCTATTTTCATTGCAGCTGGAATCTTCCCCTCTTTTTTGTGCTTTTTAATTTTCTCTATCATCTCATGTGCTATTAATGAGTTTTCTATTATTGATCTACCCTGGACGAAGTCGGATTGATTATTGGAAATTAGCTACCTCAATATATTTTTTAGTCTATTTGCCATGATTTTTGCCATTATTGTGTGCGTAACTTTGCCCAAGCTAACTGGTCGTAAATAAGAGGGTTTGGTAGGTACCTTAATTTTTAGGATGAGGGTTGTTAAAGCCAAAATTTGTAATATTCTTGTAAATGATCCACACATGTCCAGTATGCACCTGAATCTACAAGACATGCAGACTGAGGTCAGGCAAGCAGGCCCAGGGCCATGCCTGCCCCGACGCTCCGGTTAACCATTATTGCCATGTAGAAGCGTCTCAAGGTGAATAGTGATATGATAGTATATCTTACCTTGTTTCTAATTATTCCCCTCGTTATATGGTGTTTGGTGGATGATGAGACTGGAGCTGTCCCATCAAGCTCACTAAAACCCATTGCTAGTCTGCTATTGTGCGCCTGGGCCTAAAGGCTTTTTCATACCTTTTCCTTGTAACTGGGTCGTCAGGCTCATGTGTTATCAAGTCCCCACAGCCTATTGCCCGGTTGGTTGAGTCGACTTAGGGTAATGGGCTGACTCGAGCCTGAATCCTTCCAGTCCTCCATGCTTGAGTTTCCAAGGGAGCAGGTAGCGTCCCTGGGACCTACTTCCTGACAGCTCCTCTTTTTTCCTCCCTCTTTATTAAGGGGATTTTGGAGGTATTTTGGATTTCAAAAGTGCCCACTAGAACATGATCATTTTTTCATTAATGTGTTATTCGATGGTAACGCTACATGTCTGAATGTCTGTCGTGTGTCTCATTCTAACAGTTCCCGCATGCTGACTGCTGAACTTTCGCCTTCTCCCTAGCCGAGGTGTTCATGAACCGATCCGGACCAGTAAAATGGACCGGACCAGACCGGAAGATAAAGACCGAAACCGGATATATAGAATTCCGGTCTGGTCTTCGATCCAAGATTTTTTTAGAATTCCAGGTTCCAATCTGAACCTATCCAAGACAGGGTTTTTCAGGTCCGAACTTGATGGATCGGTAACTTACTTTTATGTATATTATTTTATGTATTTATAATTTTAGTTTATATACTAGTTTAAATTTATTTCCGTTAGTCTAGTATTCTTCCATATTTTGAGTTAAGATTTTTCTTAATAATTTCTACTTTATTATATTTTAAAAACAAAATTTTAATTAAAATTTTTCAACACCAATTTTTCAAAAGAATAAAGTTTAAAATCTAGTCCAACCGGTTTTTATCGGTCCAAAATTAAAATAATTTCGGTCCAGTCCTGGTCCTAAATAATGATTAACTGACACGGTCCTCAGTCCAAGCTTTTTTGTGATTGTGGTTCTGGTCCTAACCGGTTCCAGTCTAGTCCTGTCTTGGACCGACGAACACCCCTACTCCCCATGCGGTTAACATTATTCTTTTGTCGTCCTGCCTCTCAAAAAATTAATTGCCCTCAGTAGCCCTCGCTTTTCCTTTCTTTTCCTACCCATTCATATTCTTTGCCATTTTTCCTCGCACTTCCGTCCGTTCTCCCAAAACAGTCTTGTCCTAACTTTGGTTCCCAGTGGCCTCTAATTCCTCTCCAGGTATCTTCTCTACTTCTTCTATCTTTCTTTCTTCCATTATTTTATTCGTATCGATACCATGGTTTCTACTGTTGGCTTTCAAAAAGAGGATTCGTACAGTGATACAACTAACCCTGAGTTCAGGGCGACCCTGGTGTTATTGAGGCTACCTTTAGTGCCCAAGAAGTCTTTTTCCATGACATCTGTGACCACGTTCTGTTGCCCGGTGTCAGCTAGACAGTGATAAACGTGTCTGCTGGCATGGTCTTTGTCTACCTTAAGACCCTTGAGAACTGCTTCTACCTTTGATTCCCCCTTTCTTCTTTCTTTCAGGCCATTCTGGCTTTCTATGAGCTGGGACTATCTGATCTCCCCCCTAATTTTGTTCGTGTCCTCCTAGGATTTGAAATCTCGTGTCGCATCCTTCACATTGAGCCCTCTGTCATTCTATTTTGCGTCTTCTGCCACTCGGCCAGGATGCCCCCTAACTGGACTTTTTTGAAGTTCCGGCATGATAAGGTCAAACTGCTAACTGACCTCCCCACTCATGTTGAATGGAAATGGAAATTTATCTTCGTGGATGAGGACCTTATCTTGGGCTTGGATGGGGCTGAGAGGGTGGTCTATCCCACCGACCTGGAAAAGGGACGGGGGTCCCGCCCTAGCGTCACTGAGACGGCTAACCTACAGCCTTTCATTTCTCGCCTTGAGGTCGTGAGGGTGAGATGTGACCAAATCTTGCGGGATTCCACCCTCTGTGTTGTCAGCTTGCCGTATTTCCCTGATGATATTTCTCCCTGCGTCCCGCTGATCTGAGTGGTATAGGTTTATTGTTTCCCTTTCGTTAGTTAACTTGAGATGTTGATTCTGTTTGTCTTTTCATGCTTCTAACTTGTTTTAACCTTTTTTCCTGTTTCGTTTTGCAGAGATGTCTGTGGCTACATTTCTTGGTGATATGTTTAGGCTTCCTCGAAGGGATGGGAGTAATCGTCCAACCTCCTAGGTTGGGGATGCGATTGGGGTCATGGACCAGCAGGCTAAATGATGGAGATCAGGGTACGACTACCACCATAAATGAAGACATTTCACATCTTGATCAAACGTTCAAGGGTTATGTTCGTGATCCTCTAAGCAACATGATTGGTCCTATGACAAGGTCAAGAATGA
>JAULKM010167127.1:0-15965 GCA_032355605.1 Rubia tinctorum | reverse complement strand
CTTCTTTGATTCTGACAGTGTTCCAACATAGTAAGTTTCTTCTTCTTTACCATAAGTTCACAAATTGCCAATCAATTGAAAACATTACCACATGTATCTTCACCATTACTCCATAATTAAATTCATCACATGTGACTTTACAGATATGACATTTCATTTTTTAAAATGTTGTATTTACACATAATCACAAAAAAAAACATACTCCGCATCCTACTTCAACCTAAGATTACAAGTGGCAAGAGCAAAGTTACTGAGAGGTCATATGAGTTGTGGATGGAATTAAAATGACAACGCGTGGATATATTATATTCTTGAATAATGTGCATGCCTCTCAATTTTTTGTTTAGTGCACATACACCCCTCAATAATTTGAAAGTACACACACACATATACTTTCTATGTCCCAGAAAAATTGGCACATACACTTTTGACTTGGTGTTTTATGCAAACTGATGTGACAGAGAATAATTGTGAAAAAGTAGGGATATTTGGAGAAAATGATGGGCCCCGTAAAAAGGTTATTGAAGTTAAAGAGCATATTGTAGGAATTTTACAACATATTCTTTACCATTTTTGGTAAGAATTAAAGTGTGTCATTTTATGTAGGATGAACAAAAATAGAAAATGTGCCAATTATTCCGAAACGAAGGGAGTATATATATATTCCTTCCGTCACCTGAAAATTTTAGTCAACTTTGGTCATTGCCAGATTCATTTGAAAAGACTGTTTTGCCCCATTTTAGAAAAATTAAAATCAGAAATTCTAATCTGAATCCACCTAAATCTCAAACACTAAACCTTGAAATTGTGGCAGACCGTTCTTCTCTCCGTCGCGCCACCACTCCAAACGCCAATCTTCTTATCTTCTTCACATGCAATCTTCGTTTTCTTTCAACTTCTAGATATTGTTCTCCCAATTAGGGTGGTGGCAGGGCTGCGTGCTTGGTAACTGCGATGGCGATGGGGAAACGCGGGCTGAGGTTTGGTGAGGAGCGGCGGGCTGGAGCTTGGTGGAGGCACTTAACAACGCTAGGATTTTAAAATTGGGCGGGGTTTGGTGGGCAACAGGTGGAAGTTGGTGTTGGATTTTTTTAATATTTGAGAGGTGTTTGGCAGTGCGATGCTAAGGTTTCATAGGGGTGACGCTAGGGTATAAGAGGGGTGAAAGGGTCGGGTAAGGGCTGATAGAGGGGGGTGTGTGTTTAGGTGTGGTGAGGCGGCCAGCTGGGGGGTTAATGATGGTGTAGGGGTGGTGGAGAGATGGCGGGGTAGGGTAAGGGGTGGTGGAGAGGCAGCTAAGCTGGGCTAAGGGTGGTGGAGGAGCGGTGAGCTGAGGTTAAGGGTGGTGGAGGTCGCGAGCTGGGGTTAGGGGTGGTGACTTGAAAATTACACAAGGGTAAAATAATAAGATTAAATTCAGAAATGGAACTAGCTAGGAATATTTTCATTTTTTTACTATAGTTCAATGCTGGAATGAGCCCGACTTATATAAGTAATCTAATATTAACGAAAAAGTGAATATTGCGTACGGTATATTTGAAGTTTATGAATTTTTTGATAATGATTTTCAATAAATATATAACCACATATATATAAAAAATTATATAGTGAATATGAATTTAATATTTATAAAATAGACGCTATGTAAATATTAATATTAATATTTTGTAGTAACGTTATAACCATATAATTTAGGGCAAGTGACTTTGGTAACTCCTTAACTATTATCATTGTTCACCTTTAACCCTTTTTTTTATGTTTTGAACATTTTTGGCCCCTCAACTTACAAAATAGTTTAATTGTGGCTCCTCAATCAGGTCAAACCGTTAAGCTATGTTTTCAGTGTTAATTTTAAGGGCAAAAAGGGTATTTCACAATTTTCTTTTCATTTTCCCCTTCCCTTTCTCCAACTCCGCCACCCTCCACCTGAAACCATTGCTTCCACCTGAAATCACCACCATGTACAACTGGAAACCTCCCTCCACCACCTGAAACCCACAACCCTTGAAACCAGGCGTTACCTGAAACTCTCCACCCACCACCCCGCCACCTGAAACCCTCCACCACACCATCGAATTTTGGTCTCCATTCGACTTGGGATCATCACTCAAACACTACTTCACCGATTCAGCCTACACCACCACAACTCTTAGCTCCCGTAACAGCGCGATAAGGAGGAGGAGACAAAGAAGCGCGATTCGAGAAGGAGCCCCAACCACCTTCACCGCTCCTCCCGGAACTTGAATCCCGCTCTGATGGTTCAACCTGCACCACCAGCGCTCTCAGCTCCCGCAATAATGCAACAAGGAGGAGGTGAATGACAATGTTCATCTCCGGTGACCGTTAGGGTTTTGAGCATAAACGAGGAGGTTCGATTGGCTGTTAGGATTTTTGAGGACGAATGAGATGACAATTTTGTTCTTAACGTTGACTCTTTGACCAAAATTGACGAAAGTGCTAAAACTTAGTAGTTTTGTAAGTAGAGGGGTCAAAAGTGTTTGAAAAAAGATAAGAGGCCAAAGGTGGGCGATGGTGATAGTTAAGGGACCACTGAAGTCATTTGTTCTATAATTGATTAACTGTTTGATCAGTTACATCATGCATGAAAATTATGAAAAAGAATAATGAAAATGATATTGTGTGTTGAGAGAGTAGAACATTTTATGGGTGTTAGGCATATTGATCTTTTCGTTTGTTTTTTAATTTTAATTTCTTTCTCCGACTGAATTGTCATAATAAACTGGGTTGGACATGATTTTTTTGAAAAGAATCATTCATAGTTGCTAGGATAAAAAATCAACAGCGATTACAATAAGTGGAATTGACATCCAACTCAACTAACCTAGCACAAACTAATTTATTGTAAGAATATCAAAAATTACATATCACTTAGACCAACCACATGTACTACTAAAGTTAGGATTCCAACAAAAAATGTAATATCGATAGTGTAATTTAACTCAATTCCTACGAAAATCATGATCACTTGGAGATAGAAGCGCATCACGCATCAATCACTTCATCAAACAAGAATTGTAACACCACTTGATCCAAAGCATGATCTATGTTGTCCAACCTGTAAACACCTTGAAACATCTAAAATAATGGAAACCCTATACAAAAACACAAAGTAAATTACAAAAATATGATATGAAAAACCATATCGAGAACAAAACATCGACACGAACAACACAATTTAGTGATCACCATGAACACAACAATCTAATATATCATGGTGAAAAACAATACTAATGTATGGAGATAAATATATACTTATCCAATAGTATAAACGATCAAAGAATATCAACTGAAAAATTATTTTTCCCTTATCCCTAATGGGAAGATGGGTAAAAGAAGATTGAAGAAAAAGTAGGGTTTGGAAGAGAATTCGCGGTTGCGGCAGATGGGAGAGACGTCACCAATTGGTTTTAAAATAACTAAAAGGTGCTAGTAAGGCTAATTTTTGAGTTGATACGCTCTGTATAAAACGTTCAATATATCATTATATATTTACTAATAGTCAGAAAATTTTTAATGTTAGAATTATTTTTTGAGAAAGACATAAAATTTACTAATTTTCATCTTAAGGGTAGACCCTCATTGCATTCTTGGATAGATTATGCACATCAACCATTCACATTCTTTGCACTTTCATTACACGAAACCTAGTGAAATAATTACTAGTATTATAATGCTTCTAACTATAGACAAATAATCCCTAGAGGGACAAATTGAAAATTCTAGATATGCTTCAGAGTAATTTCACAGTCTGTTTGATGAGAATGTGCTTTGTTGGGCATTGTTTCGCTTGAGCAATGGATCACTGTACAACTCCGCTTGCACATCCAAGTTTGTTTGGCTCATTATGGTAGCTTGTCAAGTCATCATTCATTTTGGTGGTTGTGTTGCCCATGCCATCACCGCCTTGCCATCTTGTATCCTGAATGCAGCGTCTATGATTACTTGCGTCCACCACTCATAATTCTGGCTATTCTGCAGTTCCTCGGGATTCCATATCAACTGTATGTCCCCCACTTTTGTCATCCTTGTTGTCTTCAATTATGGCCATGTTTCCAATTTTTTAAGTCTGCATCGGTCGCATTGAGGTCATTTGCTATTTTTTCCTCCCTTATCTTCAATTTTGGGTCCTTCGCTAGACAGGATCTCACAGATGCTAGTATTCCCTCCAGGGATGGTGATTTCATCTCTATTTTAGCCTTGTTTTGTGCACACATATGACCCACATAATGTAGCAAGTGAGGTTTATGTCCTACAATCTGGTGCAATTCCAAACTTGGATTGTATTCAATACCATATCCTAGTAGGCGTGCCATGCCAAAATCAAACCTTGGACTAGAAAATCCCCATACCCTTATGGCTATGTTGTATTCAAGGATCATGTGCGAGGGAGTTTCTACTGAAGCATGGAATATCTGGCATACTGGTGAAACAACTATGCCTGTTTTCCTAAACATTGATCCTGTTGGGGCTTTATTTTGTAGTAACCTCCATACTAGTAGCTTGGTATTTTTTGTGTGTCGCATGAACATACCTTCTTCCATAGGTTTTAATGTTCCTGTGTATTTATTGTGGATGTCACGTTCGATGGTTTTTATTGTAGCTAGTGTTGCTACGCCGCATAGTACCCGAATTTGACATTGTATTTCCCTAGCCAATCTTTCTCCCATAATTGGTGGTCATTTTGTCCAAAAGTGTAAAGGGAACATGAATTCATAATGTATCACTTATCACCTTCGGTGGGAAGAGAACTTTCAACAGGGGCATTCTTCATTGCTTTGTGTTGTCTATGCGATCACTGACTCTGAGGAAAAATAGTGGTAGCAACTGGAGACCATAACTGATTGGATTCCAATGGTTTGGTAACCATTATTCTTGGATTCCAATAGATTTTCCATCAATTGCTTACCACTTTAAATGTTTCTTTATCAAGTCACGTCCCCGCAATATACCCCTATATCCCCATATGGCTCCCCTATTTGTTTCCACCTCTATAAAGGATTTCTTCTTGCACTAATTGTCAATGACGAAATTGGAAAAAAGAGTCCCTATTGCTGAATATTTTCCAACTGAGTTAGCCAAACATCGATTGGTTCATCTCCAGATTTGATCTCATCCCCAAACCCAAATGCAATTACGAGAGACACAAAGTTTCCCTAATTTCTAGTGAATTTTTTGTCTTTCCATACTTCCAACCCAGTTGGAAGAGGGGGGTGGCGTCGAAGTTTCTGGGGGTGGAGGGAGAGGGGTGGCGCTGGAGTTTTTGGGTGGAGGAGGGAGAGGGTGTGACGCCGGAGGTTCTCGGTGAAGGAGAGAGAGGGAGTGTCATGGACCAACAGAGGGAGGTGGTCGACGCGGTCGGTGTTGGGTGAGGGAGGGAGAGTCAGTGTGATGCAGGGCGAATTGCAGCAAAAATTGAAGAAGCGATGGATCGTCGTAAAGGTTCGATACGATTTTCAGCGTAACTTTTGCGTTCGGAGTCAGAATTAGGCTAGACCGGATGCATTAGAACCATATTGATGAGAATATTAGGGTCCGTACCAAAGGATAAAGGCAGAGCCAATGTCTAGAATCGCCATTTGAGGTTGTTTTAGACCTCAAAATGACAATTTATTGTTTTAGAGTGTTTTCCAATTTTCTTTTAATTTCGGAAATAATTCCGAATTTCTTTTTTTTCCAAAATTCTTTTCACTATTTAAAGATCTCTTGTACTTTTTGGATTATTATTCATTCATAATAATATTTCAAGATTATTTTCTCTCTGGCGGTAGATTCTGGAACTAAAACATAGGGTTTGTGCTTGCAAACCTTAATTGTTCTTCAAGATTCGTGCTTGCAAATGTCTTTGATTCTATGAATGCGTCAATTGGCATCAGAGCAGGCTTTTCCCTGACCTTTTCCATTGATTCACGATGAGTGATCAACCATTAACCAAGGCGGAAGGAGATGCGATTATCGCATCACTGGCTGCGGTGAGTAGGCAATTAGAGGCACTGTCGACGTGAGTGGATACTCTGAGCAATGGCGAGTGATCGTCCAAGAGGAATACGAGGGGGAATAATGTTGTCTAATATTCATCTAGTTTGAATGATGAATTGCCCGAGACAAAAAGTGTGACGGACCGGGAAAATCGAGGGAACAATCCTGATTACCAGGTTAAGGCTGACATCCCCTTCTTCTATGGATCAATGGGTGTAGAGGAGTTGCTCGATTGGCAGATCGAAGTGGATCAATTTTTCGAGGTCATGTAAATTCCTGAGGACAAGCAAGTCAAGATGGTCGCTGTTAAGTTGAAGAGTATGACTGCTGTGTGGTGGGACAGACTGGTTGACTCAAGGTCCAAGTGAAACAAGAATCCGATCAGATCTTGGAGGAAGATGAAGCAGTTGATGCTAGATCGATTTTTGCCTACTGATTATGAGCAAATATTGTTCAAGCTGTACATTGAATGCTCTCAAGGAAGGAGGTCAGTTCAATACATGGCTGAATTCATGCGCTATAGTGAACGCAATGAACTTGGCGAGTCTGAGAATCAGAAAGTGGCTAGGTATATTAGTGGCCTAAAACCTTCAATTCAGGAGAAGATGGGGTTACTAACCGTGTGGACTGTGACTGAGGCTCAAACGTTGGCCATGAAGGCAGAGATGATGGAGAATTCTCCTTGTTGCCGAGTGGTAGCTATTCTAGTGTTTGGAAATTTCAGTCCCAAAGCAATTTTGATTCATCCGGGAGTAAGGAGAAGACAGTGGTAGCTAAGGATTCTAATCTAGGTACTGCTGGAGGTGGTTCAGGTGGTGCACAGGAAAAGAAGGTGTTCCCAGTCAGGGCACTGGTGCAGAGACAGCCCAACCCGTATTCTAAGCCACGTGGTGAAAAGTGTTTCCGTTGTGGTGGTGTGGGACACATGTCGAATGTTTGCCCATCGCGGACCGTGGCTCTTTTGGAAGAAGATGGCGAGGACGATGCAGTGGATGAGTATGAAGGAGCTGAATTCGCCGAATAGGAGGCAACTGAGAATCCAAGGACGAGGGGCAGCGTAAGAATCTTTTCAGAGCCTACTGTTCAATTAATAATAAGTGGTACAATTTAATTGTTGATAATGGCAGTTATGAAAATCTTGTTTCTGCGAAATTAGTTGAATATATGAAATTACCCACTGAGCCTCATGAGAAATCTTATACCTTAGGTTGGGTTAGTAAGGTAATGTGGTTAGGGTGGCGTTAACATGTAGTGTTCATGTTTCAATTGGGAAGCATTATAGGGAGAACGTGATATGTGATGTACTGGATATGGATGTGTGCCATGTGTTATTGGGGCGGCCTTGGTAGTTTGATAATAACATTAAGCACAAGGGACATGACAACGCCATGTTGTTTGCATGGGGCGGGCATAAGATATCTATGGCTCATATTCAATGTTTTGAGAATGTTTTGGGAAGTAAGCAATTGAATTTTATGGTTATGACACAAGGTGAGGAGGAACTTGATGAGGCTGTCACTGAAGCTGATTATTTTTATCCTGTGGTGATGAAGGGGTTGCTAAGTGCTGAGAAGGAATAGGCCCCAATTCCGGTGGAGCCAAAGGAGAATGAGATTCTGAGAGAACACATTGAAGACTTGCTGAAGAAAGGGTTCATTCGTGATAGTATGAGTCCTTGTGCGATTCCTGTTCTTTTTGTTCCTAAGAAGGGAAATCAGTGGCGGATATGTGTTGATAGTAGGGAGATTAACAAGATTACTATCAAGCATCGATGTTTGATTCCTCGATTGGAGGACATGCTTGATGATATGGCGGGCTCGAAGGTGTTTTCGAAGATTGATCTTCAGAGTGGATATCATCAGATTCGTATAAGGCTCAGAGATGAATGGAAGACGGCTTTCAAGAGTAAGGATGAACTGTATGAGTGGTTGGTGATATCCTTCAGATTTTCCAATGCCCATATCACCTTTATGAGGTTGATGAATCAGGTTCTACGCTCTTTCATTGGTTCCTATGTGGTGGTTCACTTTGACGACCTACTGATTTATAACAAGACCAAAAGGATAATTTAGAGCATTTGAGGCAGGTTTTGCTCGAAAATCAGTTGTACATTAACCTGAAAAAGTGTACATTCAGCACCAACAAGTTGATTTTTCTCGGTTTCATTGTTGGTGAAGATAGAATTCAGGTTGACGAGAATAAGGTGCGTGTTATTCGTGAATGGCCAGCACCTACGTCTGTAATGGAGGTACGTAGTTTCCATAGTTTAGCTACATTTTATAGACATTTTGTGTGGAATTTCAGTGATGTGACTGCTCCCATAACTGAGTGTTTGAAGAAGGGAAATTTCCTTTGGGGTGCTGAGCAGGAACAAAGTTTTGCCTTGATCAAGGAAAAGCTGTATACTGCGTCAGTATTAGTTTTTCCTGATTTTGATAAAGTTTTCGAAGTAGAATGTGATTCCAGTGGTGTAGGGATTGGAGCTGTGATATCACAGGAGAAGAGACCAGTGGCGTTTTTCATCGAGAAACTTACGGAGGCTCAACAGAAATGGAGTACTTATGATCAGGAGTTCTATGCGATTTTTAGGGCTCTAAGACAGAGGGAGCATTACTTGATTCAGAGGGAGTTCATTCCGTACACTTATCATCAGGCTTTGAAGTTTATCCATAGGCAGAAGATGATTAATGAGATGCATGCTCGATGGGTTAGTTTTCTGCAAAAGTTTCCTTTTATTATTCAGCATAAGTCTAGAAAGTCGAACAAGGTGGTCGATGCTTTGAGTAGAAGGGCTTCTTTGTTTATTACTTTGGCACATGAGAAAGTTAATTTTGAATGTCTGAAGGAGCTCTATGCGGAAGATGCTGAATTTAAGGAAATATGGATGAAGTGCCACGAGGGAAACATTAATGGAGCAGATTATCATATTCGTGATGGCTATCTGTTCAAAGGAGATTATTTGTGCATCTCTAACTCTTCGTTGGGGGAGAAACTGATTCGGAATTTACATGGTAGCGGTTTCAGTGGTCATTTGGGAAGAGATAAGATGATTGCTAGTTTGGAAGAGAGGTATTATTAGCCCATTTGAAGAGGGACATGCGCACCATTGTCAAGAAGTTTTATATCTGTCAGGTTTCCAAAGGCCAGTCTCAAAATACTGGTCTTTATATGTCATTACCTGTTCCTGAAGATATTTGGCAAGATTTGTCTATGGATTTTATTTTGGGGCTGCCTCGTACCCAACGTGGAGTATATTCTGTGTTTGTAGTGGTGGACAGGTTTTCCAAGATGTCGCATTTTATTGCATGGAAGAAGACTGCTGATGCGTCCAATACTGCGAAGCTAATTTTTGCGAAGTTGTTCGTTTCCACGGAGTTCCTAAATCCATTACTTCATAAAGGGATACCAAATTCCTCAGTTATTTTTGGATTACTTTGTGGCGGATGTTTGGGACTGATTTGAAGAAGAGTTTTACAGCCTATCCCCAGAATGACGGGCAGACTGAGGTAACGAACCGGACGGTGGGAAATATGATTCGTAGTGTTTGTGGTGAGAAGCCGAAGCAGTGGTATTTGGCTTTACCTCAGGTTGAATTTGCTTATAACAGTGCAGTGCATTCAGCTACAGGAAAATATCTATTTTCTCTTGTTTATACTACTGTTCCGAAGCATGTGGTGGATTTAGTCGAGCTGCCAAAGGCTTATGGAGTTTGTAAGTTGGCATAAAATTTGGCTAAGGAGATTGTGGAGACCAAGGAATCTGTTAAGGCTCGTTTGGAGGCTACTGGGAAGAAGAATAAGGAAGCTGTTGATAAGCTTAAGAGGCTCAAGGTTTTCAAGGAAGGCGATGGCGTAATGATATTCTTGCGCAAGGAGCGATTCCCAGTTGGTACTTATAGTATGCTCAAACCATGTAAGTATGGTCCGTTTAAGGTGTTGCGAAAGATTAATGATAATGCTTATGTTGTGGCTCTCCCCAATACTATGAGTATTTCCAACACTTTTAACGTGACTGATATTTATGAGTACCATGAGGATGAGGTTCTTTATCCTGAAGAGAACTTGGGGTCGAGTTCTTTAGAGGTGGAGGAGACTGATGCAGGGAAAATTGCGGCTAAAATTAAAGAAGCGATGGATCGTCGTAAAGGTTCGATGCGGTTTTTAGCATAACTTTTGCGTTCGGAGTCGGAATCAGGTGAGGCCGGATGCATTGAAACCGTCTCTCCATTTGAGGTCGTTTTAAGCATACTGTTTTTGAGTGTTTTCCGATTTTCTTTTAATTTCGGAAATAATTCTGAATTTTCTTTTATTTTTTTCCGAAATTCTTTTCAGTATTTAAAGATCTCTTGTACTGTTTGGATTATTATTCATTCATAATAATATTTCGAGATTATTTTCTCTCTAGTGGTGGATTTCAGAAACAAAACCTAGGGTTTGTGCTTGCAGACCTTAATTATTTTTCAAGATTCGTGCTTGCATATCTCTTTGATTTTTCTGAATGTGTCACAGTGGGCGGAGGGGAGAGCGGAGGTAGTGGAGAGTTTATTTTGTGGGAGAAGAAAAAATGAGTGAGGCGGGGGAGAGAAATCTGGGCAAGTTCCATGACTTAGAAAAAAACTGAGTGAGGAAGAGGAAAACCCTAGCAGGCTTTATATACTTTGGCTCATAAAGACACATAATTAAAAGTGGTTCTTCAATTTTACTGCATTTAATTGATGCCTATTAAAGGCGGCTCGTGAAGAACATCCTTTGATCAATTGAAAAGTACCTTTCAAAATTTTGGGCTTATTTGGAAGGGAGTTCCGAGTTCAGAACCTTCCTCGGGTCTCAATTATAGGCGGTTGCTTAGGAATCGCCTTTGATTGTTTCCTTTAATCAAGAGTTTTTCACTAGTGTTAAAAATTCGAGTATATTAAATCAGTACTCCTTCCGTTTCACCATTTTTGGCCTATTTACTTTTTTCAAGTCAAATTTGGTAAACTTTAAAACTAAATATAAATTAATATATTTATAATAAAATATCATGTGAGATATTGTTAGATTCATTTTTACGTCTAATTTCTAAATATCAATTTTCTATGCGGAATTATTATATGTAGGTTGAGATATTGATGGTCAAATATGATTATTAAAAATCGTGAAAAAGTAAATTAATCAAAACTGGTGGGAGAGAGGGAGTATAAGTTTCGAATGAAGAGGGAGTACAAGTTTCGAATGAAGACGAGTATCAGTTTTAATGTTAAAAAAATTACTGTACAATGTATGTGGCCGGCGGTCCATTTGCAATTTATAAACCATCCACCCATGATAAATTATGAGTTAAGACATTGCAATCTTAATCTTTGTATAAATCCATTGCACGAATTAAGCTTTTTTCTTGTACTTCATTTGGCTTATCATAATGGAACACTTCGATCGATCCAAGGAACTGTAAGAATTCCACGACACAAAATCAGGCGTCAAGGGCCAGATAGATGCCGGGGTGGTTAAGTTATGACCGCCAATTACCAAATCTCGAAATCAGAGGGAGCTACAATTGTTAGGAAAATTCAAATAGACTAAAGCACTTCCAATGGAGAAAAGGCCTCATCACAATCCATTCCATGAACTTGTTTATACCTTTTAACTACCAGCCTAGCCTAAAAAACATAATGTCTGGTTTCATTTTGAAGACAATCATTTTTGTCTTTCCCTTTTAGTAATTCAACAAAATCCAAACTTGGTTTTCATATATGAAGTCTATTTTGAATTTCATGGCATTAAGCCACTTTGCAGAGTTAGGGTTTGTCAAAACTTAATTTTAAGTCATACGTTCATCACTTTCTAAAAGTATGATTTCATAGTTTTAAGTCGCAAGAACATAAATGTAACTTTGTCCGAATCCTTCAAAAAAATCACATCATACTTCTTATCCAAAAATAAAAGATTATAAAAGATGAGACACAATGTACTAATCCAATTAAACTAGTTGAAAATGAAATTGAACAAAAAATATTTATGTGTACCCCTCTATATTAAATTCTGGCTCCGCTCCCTGTTTCAAACACATTCATTTTTATGTGTCATCAAAATATTTTTCAGTCGAGAGTGAATACCATTTGAATGCTATTTAATCTAATTTGGTAAAAAGACACTTTACAAAAGTATATATGAAAAAGTGAATGTTTCTAAAGAATAAATTACACTAGTGGAGAGAAGACCAATTAAAGGAGGTTTTATTGGACCAAATCCTGAGTTTGATCGATTCGATCAAAGGCGGATAGAAAATCGGCTTCTATTGGAATCCGAAATAGGTTATGAATTCGGAACCTATTTCCGGTGTTCCCAAAAAAGGTTGCCGGAAACTTAGATTTCCGGCAGCAAAGCAAAAGAACTAGATCTGACAAAAGAGATAAACGTTGTATCAGATCTAAACATGAAACATTTTACTAATCCAATACACTAAAAAAATGTAATAGATATACAAATCTACATATCTAATACACTAAACCACATATAAAAATTTACAGATCTACCAACAAAGCATCATAGTGGTTGAAGGAGGAGACACGTCATAGCGGCTTCGTGGAGGTGGACGTGGCCCGGCGGAGAAGGGGGACACGGCCCGATGGAGAAGGGATTCACGGTCCGACGGAGGGTGGAGGGCGACGTGGCCCAGCGGAGAGAGAAGGAAGAGAGGGATGGTGCCGAATGTTCTAGGGGCGGAGGGAGAGGGGGTAGAGCTAGAGGTTTTTGGTGGAGGAGGGAGAGAGAGTGGCGCCAGATGTTCTGGGTGGAGGAGAGAGAGGGAATGGCGCAGCCCGACAGAGGGAGGAGGTCGACGCGGTCGGCGTTGGGTGAGGGAGGGAGAATCAGTGGGCAGAGGCGAGAGAGCGGTGGAGGGGAGAGCGGCGGTGGTGGGGAGTTTATTTTGTGGAAGAAGAAAAAATGAGTGAGGCAAGGGAGAGAAATCTGGGCAAGTTCCATTACTTGGGAAAAAATTGAGGAAGAGGAAAAAACTAGCTGGCTTTATATACTTGGCCCATAAAGACACACAATTAAAAGCGGTTCTTCAATTTTACCGCATTTAATTGATGCCCATTAAAAGCGGCTCTTGAAGAACTGCCTTTGATCAATTGAAAATTGACTTAAAAATTTTTGGGCTGATTTGTTAAAATTTCGAGAATATTAAACTAGTACTCCCCCTGTCTCACTAGTTTTGACATATTTACTTTTTCAACTCGAATATGGTAATGTTTTACCCTAAATATAAATTTATATATTTATAATAAAATATCGTATGAGATATTGTTAGATTCATGTTAACATCTAATTTCTAAATATAATTTTTTTATGCGTAATTGTTATATGTAGCTCGAGATATTGATGGTCAAACATAATTATTGAATATCGTGAAAAAGTAAATATGTCAAAACTGGTGTAACAGAGGGAGTATAAGTTTTGAATGAAGATGAGTACTCCTTCCGTCCCAACCCAAATTACATCTCAATCATTGCACATCGTTTGAGAAACATGTTTGACCGTTAATATGTTTAACTATGTATAATAATGACAAATAAAAAGTTACTTTCTTGAAACTACTTGTTACGACGAATTCAACAATATCACATACGATAATATTATTTCTCGTATATCTATTCAAATATGCGATCAAATTTTGATAGAGAATAATGTCATAGAATATGTGTAATTTGGGCTGGAACAGTAGGGGATATTATTTTTAATGTAAAAACAATTTACTGTGCAATGTATGTGGCCGGCGGTCCATTTGCTATTTATAAACCATCCACCCATGATAAATTAAGAGTTGATATTGCAATCTTAATCATTCTTGAAATTCATTGCACAAATTAAGCCGTTTTCTTGTACTTCATTTGGCTTGTAATCAAAATGGAACACTTCGACCGATCCAAGGAACTGAAAGAATTCCACGACACAAAATCAGGCGTCAAGGGCCTGGTAGATGCCGGGGTGGTTAAAGTTCCACGGCTATTCCTCCGACCATCCGGCGAGGTCACGACGACCAAGATTCAGGCCGAGCTTCCGACCATCGACT
The DNA here is from genome assembly GCA_032355605.1 of Rubia tinctorum. Classification (NCBI taxonomy): domain Eukaryota; kingdom Viridiplantae; phylum Streptophyta; class Magnoliopsida; order Gentianales; family Rubiaceae; genus Rubia; species Rubia tinctorum. The sequence continues at coordinate 1,913 of JAULKM010167127.1, read as the reverse complement.
TCCAAGGCCTCGAAACTGCCGGCGCAGAACTGCGCCGGAAGATTGTCGGCCAAGTAAGGGATGCATCGGAGACATGGGGCTTTTTCCGGATCGTCAACCACGGCATCCCCACCGGAATCATGGATGCAATGTTGGACGGAGTGAGGAGATTCCATGAACAACCCGATGAAGCTAAAAAGGAGCTGTATTCGACTGATCCAAGGCAAAGAGTGAGGTTTTATGGCCATGGCCCTGTTCGTGAATTCGACGCCGGTTGTTGGAAGGATATTTTAATTTGCAGCTTTCTTGATCCAGAAGCTATTCCGGCGGTCTGCAGGCAAGTACAGTATATCCATGCTTTCATGTGTAAAATAATTGCGAAAAAGTAGGAATATTTTGGGGAAATAGTGAGTCAAGTTCCAAACTTTATAGCTTAAGAGGATATTATGAAAATTTAACATGTTTTTTTTGTTATTTTGGGTAATTTTCAAAAGAAATATGGCATTTGCGTTGGAATTAACAGACGTAAATAAAAGATATGTCATTTCCGTGGGAGTATTTCACTAGCTAAAAGTAGTTGATTCAAAATACAGTAAGATTTGCCAGTATTAGAAAAACAGACATATTTGATCATAGTGGTAGAGTTGATTAGTGAGACTCTTTGGATTAGGTTATCTTCTAGTGAGATGATTGAAATTAGATGAAACAGACAAGATTTTCATCGAGTATTTGAGTAAACATAAAAGAGTTAACTGATATCCTGTGCAAATTCACTCGGACAAAATCTGCATTAATTAATTACAATCATGATATCTACTAATCTTGATTTTTGTAGAAAGGAGATACTAGAATACTTTGAATGGATGATTAAGATGGGAGAAACAATGGCCAAACTGCTCTCAGAAGCATTAGGATTGAGCAGTGATTACATCTCAAAGCTAGAGTACATGAACAACAAATCAATGCCGTGCCTTTACTATCCGGCCTGCCCCGAACCGGAGAAGACGATCGGAGCCGAAAGGCATTCCGACGTGTCGTTCTTGACGCTGCTGTTGCAAGATAGCCTCGGCGGCCTCCAAATTCTGCATCAAGATCAGTGGGTGAATGTGCCTCCGGTCTTCGGATCTCTTGTTGTCAACATTGGCGATCTCTTGCAGGTAATCATCGCTACCAACCACAGTTTGCTTGACCTCACCTAATTTGGCCAAACCTACATAAAGAAACATGTGTTTGTAACGTACTCCCTCTCTTCATTTTTGTTTGGCACTTCTTGGTAAACCTCCCCAATTCACGTTTGATCGTAAATTTCACACAATATAAAAGTAGTAATATTATCAAGTGAGGTAAAGTTAGATTCTTCGTAACATGTATCTTCTAAATATCAAATTTTACATTTCATTTACGTATGTAACAAAATTAATTAGTGGTCAAACATGCGTTGAAAAAACTGCTTGAAAAATGTGTCAAACAAAGTTAAACGGGGAATATAACTTTTTAAGGATGGTGGAAAGATTCATCATTGTACTCGGTTAGTTGGTTTCATAGGACATAACATATTTTAATGAAGTTTATAGATCAAGTAACAGTTTATGAGATTTAAAAAATTATAATTAAATTTTTTTAAAGGTAAAATTGATGTTTTAAAATTTTCATCTTCTAATTCTTTTCTTCACCGCGCTCATCATATTTCAAACACCATCAATTCAACGACACTCATGATCCATGTTTCCCGGTAATAACACTATACGTTGGTTCAATGTTAACTCACCTAAATCGGCTAATAGAATGTGAGAATCAATTAAAATTATTTTCATAACAACATGAGAATATTTCAAGAACAATTTGCAGAGAAATGAACGAAACGGTATTTAGTATGAAAAATGTCATTTTCTCTAAGCATGTGAAAAAGAAAAAGAAGAAAAGTAAAAGGTGGG
>JAULKM010167116.1:0-15966 GCA_032355605.1 Rubia tinctorum | reverse complement strand
ACGCGGCACACGTGGATTACACGCGTCACACAGGTAGGTGTATGACGCGTGTAATCCACGTGTGGCGTGTGCAATCCACGTGTGGCTACACAGGTTGGTGTGACGCGTGTAATCCGCCCAAAAACATCCGCGCGGTAATCCACATGTGGCTACGGAGTGACGCGTGTAATCCACGTGTGGCATGCGTATAATCCGCGCAAAAACATCCGCACGTGTGCTACACGGGTAGGTGTGATGCGTGTAATCCACACGTGGCGTGTGCAAAGAAAATGAATTTTTTTTTATGTTTTGTTATGCGAAACTTTAATTGTTGATGTTTTTTTAATTATTTACATGTGATATTAAATTTTTATCTTAAATTTATTGAAGTTAAAGTATAATATTACTACTTAATTGATTACTATTTATATTATATAATTTTAAAATAAAAGTATTTATATAAAAATAATCTAACTATTATTCAAAGTCCGAAGTTAAAAAATAATATGAATTTTCAACTAAAAAATGTGTTTATTTTAAAATTTTAGTTTTATTTAATTTCGACTCATATACAACATGAAAAATAATTATATAAAATAATTATAATATTATTAGTTTTACTTTGAAAATAAATATAAAAGTATGATTCATTTACGATATATAAAATAGTTATATAAATATAAAAGTATGATGCATTTAAAATATATAAAATAGTTATATAAATATAAAAGTATGATTCATTTATAATATATAAAATAGTTATATAAATATAAAAGTATGATTCATTTAAAATAGTTACACGCATGGCGCGTGTAATCCATTTAAAATAGTTACACGCACCACACGTGGATTACACGATTACTCTTCATTTTTTAAATTTTCAAAAAAATCCAGGTTTTGATATTGCAGTGAGGCCGCATTGCATGTCATAGAGGCCGCATTTCGGTAACGCGTCTCTTGCATGGACGGACCAAAAAAATAAAGACAAAATAGAGGACGCACCACATGCATCCCTGACCGAACATTGTAGCCCCATTTTTGTCATTTTCTCCCTAAACCCTACTATATAAAGACAAGGAGCCTTCTCCTTCTCCAAAAAAAACACACGAACCCACACCTCACAAAACTCAACGTCGCATATGCTCCTCCTCCACCGTTCGGCGTTGCGTCTGCTACACCCGTCGCCCGCCGTCTGCTCCACCTTCGCTCGTCGTCTGCTCTACCTTCGTCCATAGTCATTCGCATCGCCGTTCGTCGGCCTTCCTCTGACCCAACGGGTGCGCAGCCGGATCATTGACCTATGACCGAGGAGTTGGGTCTAGGGTTTCTAACCCGCTCCTCCACGGCCATTTTCTAGGACGTTCGATTTTTGTCTATCCATGGCCGAAGAACCTGGATCGATGCAACTAGGGTTCCTGAGTTGATGTATTTCTTTGATGTGTTGTATTTCGTTATTTGAATTTTTAAGTTTAATCGAATGAGTTGTTTTAGTTGAATGAAATTAAATTTGGGATCTGATTCTTTGTATTCGGATGGTAAGAAATCTGTATTTGGGTGGCCAGAAATCTGAATTTGGATGGCCAAAAATGTTAATTTGGCTGGCCGGAAAGCTGAACTATCGAAAGCTAAATCGATGTCGATAAAGCTTTCAGTGGGGTTTCTTTAAATTTTTTGAAATAGCACGTGCAACATCGCACCACCTTCTCACCTGGTTCCGGTCTTACCGACAGTAGGTGCGACGTTGCACCACCTTCTCACCTAGTTTCGGCATTTAATTTTTACTTCGGTTATTTTTATGTGTGATGTTGCAAGCGCTGTCGATTAAGAAACGTTTCACCTCAATTTTTTTCAGAAAAATCGAGGTAAAAAGTTTTTTACCTTGTTTATGAAAAAATGTTACCTTGTTTTTTAATCTACATTTACCTTGGTTTTTATAAGGGTTAAAGCAAAGGTAAAAATCCTTGTAGAATTGAGGTAGTAGGTGTTGTTTCAGGTAGTGTCACGCGCCACTGCCGTCACACGCCACTGCCGTCACACGCGTTGCCGCTACCACCATCAATTCTGATGTTGTTCTGTAGCTATTGATCTGTTCTTCTCCAATGTCTACCATTGAATTTGAATCCGCTCACACTGCCGTAGAAACTGCTTGCATCGCCACCAAAGTTGAGGCCAATAAGCTACAGAATCTCAATGCCACTAATGTAATTGCAGCTTTACTCAAGCAATTGCAATTGTAATCAGGCACTGGGAAATCTGTACCTATCGGCTGATCTACGAATTCTCCTTACTGCATCCATCCTTCTGACCGTCCCGGTTGGTCATATGTCCCATCGTTCTGAAATGTGGAGAAAATTACCTTGAATGGACTACTGCGATTTGTAGTGCTTTGCTTGCTAAGAAGAAAATTGGTTTCATTGATGGAACCATAACTAAACTCCCAGTTGATGATCCTGATTCTGAAGATTGCCCCGAAGTGAATGCTACCCTTGTTTGGTGGATCTTACAGACTGTTGATCTATATCTACGTATACTACAACCTTTTTCTCCGCTACTAAGGAGCTGTGGGATGATCTTGCTGGACTTTTTTTCTCTTGGTAATGGTCTGCAGATACGTGATGATAACATCAACTATCGCAAAAATGGTCAGACTATTTCCATCTACTTTGGAAAACTCAAGAAGTTGTGTATTGACTACAACTCTCTTTAGCCTCCCCGGGTTTGTTCCTGTGAAGATTGCAAACCATTGTGCACATGTAATGTTGTTGCTTCCTTCCATAACTGTGAGAAAGAGATGATTAACCAATTATTTCTCATTTTGGATGATGGCTATCACACCTTGCCATTCATTATTATGGCTCAAGAACTTGTGTCATCCATCATACGTGTTTATGCCCTTGCACCTTAGGAGGAGAATCACAAAGTCGTCATTCGGTCTCGTGAACCTTTAACGATTCCAGGGCACATGTCGCTCGTCACCCACCACCTTCAGGATCTTCGCCTAGAGCTCTCACTGCAGCTAAACGCAAGAATATTATTTGTACGTTTTGTAATAGCAAAGACCATGAAAAAACTACCTTTTTCAAGCTCACAGGATATCCAGAATGATTCACGAAGATGAGGGACAAAGTCAATACTGTGAAGACCACATTGCCTGCTCCGCCAGTTGGCACCGCATTCATTGCTTCAGCTGCCGATTATGCCGCGTCCCGCCCTTCTCAACCATCATTTGTCAGAGCGTTGGCGTCACCTCCAAAGTTAGCAGCTGCCGCATCTTCCATCATCCCTGCACGATCTGACTTTGATTCTGCCCCGTCTGATGACCAATGGAGTATGACCCTTAACATATTTAATCAGTTCAATTCTCTTTTTGTCCATGGTTAGGTAAGCCTACTTTACCTTGGATTCTTGATTCAGGGGCCTCATATCACACAACTGGTCACATGGCTTCTCTTTTTTATAATATTGTTGTTACCGATTCTCTTAATGTTCTACTTCCTGATGGATCTATTTCGCCTTCTACACATTATGTTTCTATATGCTTTGGAGATACAACTTTTACTCATGTGCTTTATATACCTACACTGCAATGCTATTTATTATCGTGTTCTAGATTGTTGTATGCCTTAAAATGTCTAGCTTTACTTACTGAAAATTATTGCATATTACATAAAATTAGTACGGGAACTGTAATTGGCGTGGGTGAACAGCAGGGGGGTTATTGGATTTTTCTGTTGAATACGCACGTTCAATCTCATATCCCACCTTGATTCTGTCAGTTGTTTCAGTTTCTGCATCTTCATTTGATTCATGGAATCAATGTCTTGGGCATCCATTCTCTACAATGTTGTCTTTTGTTTTTGCTATTGATTTTAGCACAAATAATACTTATGTTCCTTGCTCTGTGTGTCATAGAGCAAAACAGACTGGACATAGTTTTCCTTTGAGTTCTTCAAATGCTAGTTCTTTGTTTGAATTGATACATTGTGATGTTTGGGGGCCTTATAACTCACCTTATTCTAATGGTACGTTTTATTTTTTAACCATAGTTTATGATTATTCCCGTGCTATTTGGCTTTATTTATTAGTGGCTAAAATTGTAGTAACTTCTAGATTAATAGAATTTTGTGCTTTAATCAAGAATCAACTCGGTCACACAGTTCGTCGTGTCCGTGCTGATAATGGTACAGAGTTTCTACCTTTACGATCATACTTTGCCAAATCTGGCATCCTATTTGAGACTTTTATGGTTGATACACCACAACAGAATGGTCATGTAGAGCGCAAACAGTGTCATTTGTTAAATGCTTCTCGAGCTCCATGTTTTCAGGCTAATCTGCCAATTGAATTTTAGGGAGAATGTGTTCTCACTGCTGAATTTTTAATTAATCGGACACCAACGAAGCAACTCAATAAACGAACACCATGGACGCACTCTGAATTACAAGCTTTTGCTCATTTTTGGTTGCTTGGGCTTTGCCTCTCATATTCCCATATTTCGAGACAAGTTTGCTCTAAGGAGTCGGTGATGCATTTTTCTTGATTATCTAGTTGGCAAGAAAGGCTATCACTTTTATGATTTAGAATCATGCACCTTCTTCAACATTCGTGATGTTGATTTCTACGAAGACCAATTTCCTTTTGATGTGCCATTTGTACCTGCTCAGCCTGCACACTCACAAACCAACACTTTGTTTGATGAATTTCCGATGTTGGACTTGCCAGTTAGGACTAGCGACACTTCCACTTCAGCATCGGTCACCAACCCCGCTACGACATCCCACTTGCCGCCGTCGACTTTTTCCGTACCACCTAATCCTGCTGCGGTGATAAATTTGTTGTAGCCGCCGATCATTAGGATTCCGCTGCTAGCTAATCCCTTACTATCGCTGCCATCAGCTCCGTTCACAGCTCCCATGAAGCTACTGCCAACTTTAACAGCCGCACCACCATCTTCTCCCACGGCGTCTTCGCCGCCAACATCAGCGGCTACTGCGTGACGTGCCACCATGGCATCTCTGTTATCGTTCGCCCATGACCCACCACCTCCATCAGATTGTCGACCTTTTGGCTAACCTGAATGACTATGTCTACTCTATTACTTCTTCTACCCCCCCCCCCCCACCAACTGATCTACTCACCCTGTCAACATCACTATCCCCAGGTGTACTCTATCCTTTAACTGATTATTTAAATTGAAATTCATTTTCTTGTTTGCATTCTAGATTTTTAGGTGAAGTAACTTCTAGTGTATATTCTACCACTTGTTCAGAGGCATCGAAGCATGCTCATTGGCAAGATGCTATGGCTGGAGAGATTAATTCTCTCGAGCGCAATGAGACTTGGACTATGTCTTCTCTTCCTTCGGATAAGACAGCAATTGGGCGCAAATAGGGTTTATTGTAGCAATTTCAAATCTGATGGTACCATTGAATGTCACAAATAGCATCCGGTTGTTCTGGGTAATTATCAGATTGAGGGAACTGACTATACTGAGACATTTACTTCTGTTGCGAAGATTAATTTAGTTCATCTATTTTTGTCTGTTGCAGTCATTCATGGTTGGGAACCTCATCAAATAGACGTCCATAATGCTTTTCTACATGGTGAACTTCACAAAAAGGTTTTTATGCACCCTCCTCCTGGCTATCCTGGGCAGCAAGGCTTTGTCTGTCGACTTCAAAAATCTCTTTATGGTTTGCGACAAACTCCTCGCAACTGGTTGGCCAAGTTGGAAAATGATCTACGTGCGTTTGGATTTGTTCAGAGTAAGGATGATTACTCTCTTTTCTTTTACTCCTGACGTTTGGTTTCATTGCATGTTCTTGTCTATGTGGATGACTTGGTCATTGCTGATAGTTCTTCGTCGCTAATCCCTGAATTCAAGAAACACTTGAGCTCTTGTTTTAACATGAATGATCTTTGTGCACTAAAGTATTTCTTGGGTATAAAGATTGCTAGAAGACCGGGTGGGATGTTTCTTTCACAAAGGAAATATGCCCTTAACATTTTATCATATACTGGTTTATTGGCTACTAAGCCGACTGTTTTTTATTATCGAGCAATAGCATGGTCTAGCATGTGTAGAAAGGTCTTTATATGATGACCCTGAGCAGTGTCGGCGCCTTGTTGACCGTTTCGTTTACCTTAACATTACACGTCTTGAACTCAGTTATTTGATTCATACGCTTGCTCAGTTTATGAAGTCTCATTGTGTTCCTCAATGAAAAGCTGCTCTCCGGGTTCTACACTAGTTGAAGAGTCATCCTGGTAAAGTTTTATTACTCTCTTCACGTAGTTCTTTGTAGTTGACTGCTTTCTGTAACTCTGACTGGGCTGCTTGTCCCATTACACAACGTTCTCTTTTTGGATATTTTGTGATGATTGGTGATTCTCCAGTTTCATGGAAGGCGAAGAAGCAACCTACAATTTCTCGTTCTTCTGCTGAAGCGGAGTATCATGCTATGACAGTTACTTGTTGTGAGTTATTATGGCATAAGTTTTTGCTTCGTGACTTGGGTGTTGTGGATTCTTCCCCCACTTGCATGTTTTGCGATACAGCCAGTCTGCTCTTCATATTGCCAGCTAATTATGTTTTTCATGAACGTGCGAAGCACATTGAGGTTGATTGTCATTTAGTCCGTGAAATTGTGTAGTCTAGTACAATTGTTACTCATCATATCCGCATTTCTTATCAGCCTGCAGATTTGTTCTCGAAAACTCTCGTATGTGCACAGTTTCAGTTACTAATTGGCAAGTTGGGCATTTTTGATCTACATGCTCCAACTTGAGGATGAGTATTAAGGAATAAAATATTGTGTTAATATTACTTGTATTTAGAATATAATTCTTTTCATTTTGTGATTCTGTATAGATCTCTTGTACCTCTATATGTTGTAACCCAAATTATGAATACAAACACAACATTACAACCCGTGATTACCAAAGTTTTTGCTTCAAGATTCAACTCACTTTTGTACTTTCTTCTTTTCATTTTTTTTTTATAGAAATCCCATATTTCCGTACTTCTGTGGTGCTAATGTCAAATTATTTCGTTTTCAAATGTGTTTGGTTTTTCCAAAATACTCCTAATTAGTTAATGAAAAATTTGACCCTCGTGGTTAAGATTCATAACGCGCAGGCATCCATTTGGAAAAGCTTTTAAATAAAGTAGTAATAAAAAATGCTGGTTTCGCTCGTGGCCATTATTATTTACCTCCAACATACCTGTGAATGAATTATTTTGAAGCATTCCCAATATTCGATTTACCATCAATTTTCTCTTGGTTTTCTATAGGTAAATCACAAAATTAACACTTGCCTTATTGCGGCACCCAAACGGAACCTGAATTTGAATATAAAGCTTTTTCTCTGGAATCGCGTTCTCCACTTCGCATCCACAAAGGTAGTAGACTTAATGAACACTTTTAAAATGTCTCATTATGAATTTTGGTTTAAAAAAATAAGTAAGGACTAACTACCAACAAAGGAAAACACTCCTTAACCACATCATTTTCATTTCAATTTATAATTAATTAAAAATACAAAATAAAGTGTCAGTCATTGTTTAATTGACATTGCACAAATAAATAGATACTCACTCCTTAAATAAGGAGCTGGGATGTTAAAAAAAATTTGCATGACTATCATTATCGCATCAGGACCTTCGGGTATACTTTCTTTATCCCATGGTGCACACCTAACATTCGAGACAGTTGAATAAAAAATATTAATCATTAATAATTTTTTATTGGCACAAAGTTTTGTTTTATGTAAACTAAAATTTAGGCCAAAATATATTGTACAATTATTCAAAATTTTATTTGGAATGGTTATTTAAATATGTTGATAAATTTATGGACCTATATGCAATTATAAAAATGCTACATATCACAAAAATATTAAAATTTTCATTTTTCTTTCCTCCTCCTTCAATCCGAAACCGCCCCCTTCGATCCGAAACCATCCCCTTCAATCGGAAGCCTCCTCCGGTTACGGTTACCGCCGATTTACACCAAATTTCAGCCGATTTTCGACTGGATTTCTAATGCTTCTGCCTGATTTTTGTAAGCGTCCGCTGATTCTGCTGACGCTTCTTCTTCTTCTGGTTTAAATCATGAACCTGCGTACAACAGTTTATGAACTCCAGCAAGGCCTGAGTTAAGCTCTGGAAATCGACGCTGGCGACGCCTCTGAATTCGACGACGACGGTGCTTTGATCGATGACAACGACACTTCGATCGATGACGGCAATGGTAGAGTCGACGGTGAAGGCACCTGGCGGAGTCGACGGCACGACGGCGGAGCAGAACGTGATGAAGAGAAAGGCGTGTGAGATGCACTCGCCCGAAGGAAGAAGATGACGCGTGTGCATCTTACGCGCTACCGGAGGTGACGACATCGACGGATTGCAACGGAGGCGAAGAAGCTGAGCTTTGGCGTCTGAGAAGTAAGGTTTAATTTTATGTTTTTTTTCAAAGATCTGCTGAGGTTTAATATTTACTTGACTAAACCTATTGGATTGTTTGGTGTAGTGGTTAGTTCTCTTGGTGTAGAGGTTAGAGGTATGGGTTCGAATCTATGTTCTTGATGTACATACTAAGGTTTAATATTATTAGACTGAGTGTATGTTCAATATTGAGCCTTTGGTGTATTTGTTATTGCTATAGGCTTTGAGGTTAGAGACCTAGGCTTTGAGGTCTTTTTTTAAAAAAAGAATTTTTATTATTGATGTAATGTAACTATTTATTGATGTTTGTAGCTTTTTTTCTTTTATGTTGATATTTTTCATTATTCGAAGGAGGTTTAATTGATATGAGTTGATGTTTTTTAGTTTTTTGGGTGATATGGATTGATATTTATAGTTTTTTATTTTCTCATGTTGATGTTTTTCATTTTCCAACAGAGGTTTTGGTAATACGAGTTGATGTTTGTAGCATTTTTTGTCTAATGTAGATGTTTTTCATTTTATAGGATGAGGTTCAGGTGTTATGAGCTGATGATTCTAACTTTTGGGTGATATAAGTTGATATTTGAATTATTTTAAAAAAATCTTGATGTTTTATGACTTTCGAAGTGAATACTTGATAGAATGTAAAACCCACACATGATTGTGCATGTGTGTATTCATATATATAATGAGTACAAAGGGTACACAAGGTAGAATCAGTTATGGAAAAGGATATATGAAAAAACAATTAGAAATGGTATTCCTTTCTTAACCTGATTCTAATTCATTTAATATTCTATTACCCCCTCAAGCGAAGCACGGGACTTGTCGCAATGCAAAACTTGGACCGGAAGAACTCAAATTGAGGATGAGGTAAACCCTTTGTAAATATGTCAACAAGCTGTTGGTCGTAGGAACATAAGCAACTCTGAGCTTGCCAGAAGACACCATCTCACGCACAAAATGATAATCAATATCAATGTGCTTGGATCTCTTATGCGAAACAGGATTCTGAGCAAGAAAGAGAGCACTATTATTATCACACAGCAAAACAGGTGGCACAAGTACAGAACGCGCAAATCCCAAAGTAAATTCATCAACCAAGCTAGTTTCGCAGTAGTATTGGCCATAGCCCGGTATTCTGATTCTGAACAAGAATGAGTGACTGTAGGTTGTTTTTTAGCACTCCATGAAACTAGGTTGCCACCAAGAAAATGGTATAACAATAAGTAGACCTACGAGTCTCAATACATAGAGCCCAATCAGTATCAAAATAACCCAAAACTGGTAAAGCGAAAGAATTCTTTGTGAAACTGAAGACCGTAGTGCATAGTATCACAGACATAACGCATAATTGGAGTAACAACCTGGTAATGGTTATCAGTAGAATATTGCATATACTGACTGACCATATTCACAACATAAGAAATGTCGGGACGCGTAATGGACAGATACTCTAGTGCACCAACCAAAGAGTGATAAAGTATCAAATTTCCAAATGGCTTACAAGAAGATCCAGAGAGCTGCGAAAATGCTACAAAAGGGATAGAAACAGGCGCCGATAAGCCATTGCAAGTATGAACAACCTCCATCGCAAGTATGAACAACCTCCAATCCCAAGAAATATTGTAAAGTGCCAAGATCGGTAATCTTGAATTCCTGATTAACCCGATCGATAAACTTTCGAATGAGACAACCATTATTCCCAGTGAGAATAATGTCATCAACATAAATCAACAAATAAAGTAAAGAGGCACCATGTGAAAACACAAATAAGGATGTATCGGTAGAACTCTATAAAAAACTCAGGCCAACCAAAAAAGAGCTAAAACGTTGAAATCAAGTACGAGGAGCTTGCTTCAAACCATAAATGGCCTTGCGCAAACAACAAACATAATTAGGGCGCATAAGGTCTTTATAACCAGCATCATGTTCCATGTAAACCGGGGAATAACGAGTGATGTAATCCCTCTTTGTGAGAGGATCAAGACATCGATAACCCTTGTACTGTGAATTGTATCCCAAAAATATACACAACATACTCTGAGGGGCCAGTTTATGCGCAACATAAGGCCTCAAATAAGGGAAAACACGACAACTAAAAGGACGAAAATTGGAGTAGTCTGGCGTAGTGCCAAAAATAATTGAGAGAGAAGACTGACCAGATAAAACCAGAGTAGGCAGTCTATTAGATGTAGACTGCGGTGGAAAAGGCATCACAGCAAAATGAATGATGAAGGCCAGAGTGATAGAGCATCGACAAATCAGTCTCAGTAAAATAACGATGTTTCCTCTCTGCACGACTATTTTTCCCTGGAGTGTAAGAGTTGATGATGAATGCCCTCATATGCAAAATGAGTCCGCATGCGATGATTCACAAACTCGGTTCCACCATCGCTCTGAAAAACTTTAATGGTGGTTGAAAACTGATTCTCAGCAAAAACTTCAAATTTCATATAAGCCTCCACAAAGTCAGACTTACGTCGCAGAGGATATAACCAAGCAAACCAAGAGTGATCATCAATAAAAATGACATAATAAATGTACCCAGCACGAGAGACAAAAGGGGAGGGCTCCCAGAGATCACAATGAACTAAATCAAGTATGCATGGTGCACATTTTAAATATCACTAAAAGAAAGACGCTTGTCTTTAGCCATCTCACAAGTGGGACATAAATGAGGCTTAGGCAGCAAACTAGTAACAGACAAACATCCAGACTTGCTCAAAGATGAAATGATGTTGTGAGGCACATGACCCAATCGACTATGCCAAAGTTCAAAAGACGCTTTAGAGGCACTCGATCCAGCAAAGGTAGAGAAATCAGCACCACCATAATCCCAAACATATAAGCCACTATCAAGATGGTCTTTGCCAAGAACATCTCTAGTAAACTTGTTCGAAATAGTGAAAGAGGAATCATAAAAAAATAACAACATTCAGATCCCGAGTCAATTTACTAATAGATAGCAATTTTTTTAGTAATATGAGGAACCACCAAAACATCAAACAAGGATAATGAATCAGAGACCCGAGAATGACCAACATGGACAATATTAAGAGCAGAACCATTACCAACAAAAATACGACGGTTACCAGAATAAGGAATCACGCGTTCAAGAGCGGACTGAGAAGAAGTCATGTGATTGGTAGCGCAAGAATCAGCTATCCAGCGAATATGCGGTAAAGCGGCAAGAGAAAAAACCCGAGAAACCAAATGAGGACATGTCGAGGCAAAGTGACCAAATTGTTTACACCACTCACACTGCAACTGCTACCACTCATCGTGTAATTTGGGACAAGAAGAAGCAACATGATCTGAGGTGTAACACCATTAACACTCGAGTCAATCAAAAAAAACATTTTTAATAATAAATCAGTGCGGATTGGACGCTGACTAAGCGCTGAAGGAGATACTGACTGTAGGTGAATTTATTGCGAGTCGGGAGATGAACTCACGAGAAACCGGTGTAACTCGCGATAAATTGGCACAAGCTGAAGGTAAAATTGGACTGACACGTGGCAACACGCGCGAGAAGAAGGAGAGGCGCGTCTGGACTACTGGCGCGTGACAACACGCGCAGCAGGGAGTAAACACGAGTTCGTGGAACCAGCGCGTAGCTTCACGCGCTTCTGGAGGAAGCTGATCTGGCGCGTGGATCTGACGCGCGTTTGACACCTGCAACAGCTGCCTTACCGGGATTAATAGAAGGAACGACTAGGATGATGACCGGTGAAGAAGATGGAGGCGCCGGATGGAAAATATTTAAAGAGAACACCGGCGACAATCGGACTCGGATGAGTGTGAGAATAACTTGGGTCTGGCCTTTGAAGAGACATGATCGGAGAAGCAAAAAAAGGCAGGCGGACGGTGGTAATGGAGAACCGCCGGAGAAGAGATGATCGCCGAAGAAGATTATGAAGGATGTTGTAAATTTTGGTACCGAGCGACGGCGGTAGGCGGCGGCCAACCCGAGAAGAACGGTAAAGTTTGGTAAGAGAATATTGAAGTTTTGGGAAAAGCCAGAGAATATATATAGAGACCTGACTGATACTATGATAGATAGTAAAACCGACACATGAATGTGGCTATGTGTATTCATATATATAATAAGTACAAAGGGTATACAAGGTAGAATCAGATATGAAAATTGATATATACAAAACCAATCAGAAAGGATATTCCTTTCTTAACCTGATTCTAATTCATTTAATATTCTATTAATACTCTTGAGGTACCGTAGCTTTTTGGTTGATGTTTTTAGTTTTTTTCTTTCACGTTGATGTTTTTTATTTTCTAAGTGAGTTTTAATTTATATGAGTCAATGTTTTGTAGTTTTGTTAGGGTTATATGGGTTGATATTTTTAGTTTTTTCTCTCATGTTGACGTTTTTTATGTTCTAGGTGAGTTTTAGGTGATAGGAGTTGGTGTTTATAGTTTTTAGGTGATATAAGTTGATGTTTGTAGTTTTTTAAAAAAGAAATTGATAATTGAGGCTTTGTTGATGTATTTATGATTTTCAGTTTATGATTTTAATTTGATATTTTGTTAGTTGTAGTCGACATTTTTTTGAATTTTTATTTGATTATATATATATATTGCTGTTTTATTTGATTTTTATAATTTTTGTTGAAATTTTTTAGTCGATATTTTATAATTTTTCGTTGATGTTATGTTAGTTTTAGCTGATGTTTATAATTTTTAGCTCGATGATTATATTGATTTTTTCCATTTAAAAAAATTAATATATTTTTTGATTTTTTAAGTTTTTTTTGCAGATTGCAGATGACGAAAAAATGATGAAAATTATTGGGCAAAAAAACCCCAGGAAAAATATTTACGATAGGTCCCTATAAAATTATTAGAGTTAGGTCTCTAGAGCTAGAATATAGTTAGAATTGCATAAAAACTCATTTTTAAAGTTTAGACTACCTTACAGGAGACCATCTCTTTTATTAAAAATTATTATATCCTTATTCTTTATTATTTAATCACACCTCAGTTTATCTCAATTCAATTTTATTTACTTTAGTTCAGTATATTTAACTAATTCAATTCAGTTTTCTAAAAATCAATTGTATTACTATCAATTACACTGGTATTAACAAATAAAAATGTAAAATTTTATTTTAATTTGGTTCAGATTTCTGATGGGAGAAATTTAGGCACCAACTCCATAACATTCTATGTTCAAAC
Source organism: Rubia tinctorum (assembly GCA_032355605.1). Taxonomy (NCBI): domain Eukaryota; kingdom Viridiplantae; phylum Streptophyta; class Magnoliopsida; order Gentianales; family Rubiaceae; genus Rubia; species Rubia tinctorum. Next base: position 2,345 of record JAULKM010167116.1, on the reverse strand, counting down.
AATGGAAGAAGGTAAATTCAACAATAACTTCCTGGATATTAAACTCTATTTCTAAGAAGATGGCTAAGGATTTTATGTTCCATGATGATCCACGGGAATTATCACTACAGCACAATAGCACAATTAGGATGCTAAAAAGCGTTCCAATAGGTTTTTATTGGAACGTTTTCATTCACATGACGCTTGTAAAACGTTTCTTATCGTGAGTCCCTACAGATCTTTGGTCGCCATATTAAGTGACTCTATAAACAAGATATAAAGTTGGTTTATGCGTCCTATTATATTAGGTCGCTTTTTAACGTCCTAATTACATATGTATTGGGACGTTTAATTCATAAGCATCCTAATATACATCTATTAAGACACTTATATATTGGTACACTTTTAATATGTGTCACACAATATTAGGACCTTTAATTTTATAAGCGTTCTAATATACATTAGTTAGGACATTTCTTATGAAAGTGTCCATATATAAGTGTCCAAATAAACCCTTTTGTTGTAGTGTATGGAACGAACTGATCGAAGAGAGATTTGGAGAGAGCATAATAGACCTTTGCTTCATAAGCTTAAGAGAGATATTTGCTATTTGAAACAAGAAAATTATTTAGTGGCTCTGTATTTCACTGAATCGAAAGGATTGTCATATGAATATGCATGTTTAAGACCTAGAAGACGTTGTAATTTGGACTGCTGTAATTTTATAATTTAACCAAGTGAGGAAGATAAATTGCATGAGTTTCTAATGAGTTTGAATGAAGAATTTAGCTCTATAAGTCATCATATAATGCTTATAGATCCATTACCTAGTGGAGGAAAGGTTTATACAATAATTACTTGGGTTAAGAAACAAAACAATGTTCATTTTGGTTATTAGGAGATGCAACATAACTTTGCAATGTCTGATAAAGTGTTGGAGATAATAAAGTGCCTTATCAACAGATGGACAATTTTGGTTAGCAGTTTATAGATGTTGATGGAATGAAGAATAAAACTATAAGGATTTTAGATTTGAAGTGTGATCACTGCGGAAAGTTGAGACACTTAAAAGAAGAAATATTGGTTCAAAATTAAAGGATATATCCCAGATGCTGGGAAGGAAAGAAAGAGAATGTTAGTAAGTTGCAGTCATTTCAGAAGCCATAGGTTGTGCCTCGACAGTACAGAAGTCACATTTACTTTCTGGCAGGATACCCAAGAAACAGACATTTGCGACTTCTTAAAACAAACTTGTCACAATATCTGAGAATGTAGGAAGTAAAACACAAACATCCAAATAATCGCAAAAGCTTGTAATTTGGGGGGCATCCATGGAGTAACTCAAATGGTGTGCGGCCATTTAGTTTCTTTTTTGGGTGTCCGGTTGATCAAATATGCAACTGTAAGAACACATTCTCACCAAAATTCAATCGGCAGATTAGCATAAAAGCGCAAAGCACGAGCCACATTTAACAAATGACATGCTTGTGCTCAACACGACCATTCTGTTGTGGTGTATCAACAATAGATGTCCCAAAAGTAATCCCAGACTCAGTAAAGTGTGATCTCAAAGGCAGAAATTTTGTACCATTATAAGCACGGACACGTCGAACTGTGCGCCCGAACTAGTTCTTGATCAATGCACAAAATTCAATAAATCTAGAAGTTACATCTGACTTAGCAACTAATAAATAAACCCAAACAACTCGAGAATAATCATCAACTATAGTTAAAAAATAATATGCACCACTAGAAGATGGTGTTCTATAAGTACCCCAAACATCACAATGTATTAATTCAAAGAAAGAACTAACATTAGAAGAGCTCAATGAAAAACTATGTTGGTATGTTTTGCTCTATGACATACAGCGCAGGGAGCAGAAATATTATTTGTACTAAAAACAAGAGTAGAAATAGAAGACAACACCGTAGAGGAAAGATGCCCAAGACGCTGATGCCATAAATCAGAAGACGGAACTGAAGCAATTGTCAGAATAGACTGCAAGATATGAGGACAAACACGCGTATCCAGCAGACGAAGCCAACAAACCCCCCTGATGTTTACCCACACCAATCACAATCATCGAACTGATTTTCAGTAAAAATGCAATAATCATCAACTATAGTTAAAAAATAATATGCACCACTAGAAGATGTTGTTCTATAGGGACCCCAAACATCACAATATATTAATTCAAACAAAGAACTAGCATTAAAAGAGCTCAATGGAAAACTATGCCGGTCTGTTTTGCTCTATGACATACAGAGCAAGGAACGGAAATATTATTTGTGCTAAAATCAAGAGTAGAAACAGAAGACCACACTGTAGAGGAAGGATGCCCAAGATGCTGATGCTATAAATCAGA
>JAULKM010167105.1:0-15966 GCA_032355605.1 Rubia tinctorum | reverse complement strand
GAGTCTAATGGATTTTTGGTCCTTACGAGCATCTAGATTCCTTTTTGTGAGCTTAATTTGTAGATTGCTCGTAAGCATTCGGGAGTGGTTTGAATTCCATTTGTAAGGATAGTAGAAGGTTGAAGGCGACAAGTCAAAACGTGGTAGAAGATTGAAGGGTCGAAGAAGGAAGATAAAGAAGCGATGAATTGTGACCCGGAAGTTTGGACCAAGTTCTTAGAACTATCCTAGAAGAACCAGCCTCCAAGGGTGGTACCATTGGATTTGTCTTTTTGGGCGCTATAAAATCAACTAATTGTAAGAACTCCCATTTCGGATCAACCATTCACCCGTAGCAACGTGAAGAAGTTGAAGAAAAGAGCAACTGCACGGGCACGCTGCCAGTGCACCTAGGCGTGTGCCCCGACTCCCAAACCAATGGGGAAAATAGCCACCGAACACTGTTCATGTGCCCTGCGGGCCAGTTGGTGTCGTTCGTGCCTAATTCGGCGCTTCAGTGCCCGCACACCCTGCGCGCCTCTACTACTTTTCCTGACTTTTTCTTATCCAACTCTTGTACTATAAATACCTTCTATCTTATCCACTTATATTACTTTCTCTTGGCCAAAATTACACTTCCCAAAATTCTAGTTATTCATTTTCTCTTCATTTTTTCATCTTTATTTTGTATGATTATGCTTGGGATTTGTAGTATGATTTGTATTAGATGAACCCTTAGATGATGTTGAATCATTTGTCATATTTATTCTAATGTAGCAAGTAGGAGAAGTCATTGAATGTTGAACTTTCTTGACTAATCTTAGTAAATGCATAAATTGGTTCAATGCTTAGAAAATTGGATTAATGTTTATAAGTGTTATCAAGTTTGTTGATTCTTCATACATAATGCCACTACTGGGACATCTTTAGGTGTTTCTCGACTAAAGTGGTCATTAGTAAGGTTTACAAGAGATGTTGAATTCACTCTTGTAAAATGCCACCAAAGAAAAATGGAAGGTTTATCTTCAAAAAAGTAGTCAAAGTAGTAAACAGGTTGTAGATTCAAGAATTGATAAGAGGCTCAAAAGTGAAAATTAATTGCGCCCAAGCTTCCGTAATTTGTGTTTAATCGATCTTTTTAGTTTGTTCCATGATTAGCTTAATCTCTTGCTTTTATATCATCTTTGTCTTATAATTTCATAACATAGAAAAACCAACCAACCCCCCCCCCCCTATTTACTTTATTATATATATATTTACATCTACGCTTATATCTACCTTATATTCCTGAACCCTTAGGAAAATCCATTTTTTCATGGACGACCCCGATTTGCCACTATCTACTTAGTTGTATTTAGGAAGCACTTCAGGGCTATAAATTGTAACTTTGAGAGGTACGACGACGACCTCCCAAGGGTCCCTTATTTTGCAAAGTAGCAGGTGATTCGCCAGCTTAAACCACGGGGTGGGGTATTTTCCCTTATTTTTCAAAATCGTGGATAATTTTCCTACTTAAGTCGCGGAGTGGGGATTTTTCCTTTGCTTTTCAAAGTCACGGGTGATTTGCCTTTTATGTCGTGAGGTGGGGTATTTGCCTTTATTTTGCAAAGTCACCAGTGATTTTTCTGCTTAAGTCACGGGGTAGGACATTTGCCCTTATTTTCCAAAGTCAAGTGTGATTTTCTTGCTAAATTCGCGGGATGGTTACTCAGTGTGTTTCCTCTGAAACACGGTTTTCATTCATGTATATACGTCCACGATCATTTCATGTTGGGGCCCCGATGATACAAGACATGTGTATAATGCGCCCATTTGGGAACCCTGGTCTACATGTGGTATTTCCTGGGGACAAGTGGCTCGTCCATCTGGGTGAGGGAGTTTCTATTGGATTTTTAGGCTTCCACGATCTTGTACGGTCCTTACTAAGCTGGGCACAGTTTCACTGCTTTTTGCTTAAGTTGGCCTCATTGTTTCCTTCGGTTTAGGTCTTCTACCTTGAAGATGGTTACGCGGACCTTGTTGTTATAATAATTTGTGCTTATCTGCTTGTAATTATATTCCCTGATGCTCGCTATTTTCCATAGTTGTTGAAGGATAACTAAATTGGCTCTCATGTAGTCTTTATTTCCTTCTTCATTGTATTCCATGGTCATCGAGCTAGGAATTCATACTTCCGCCGAAATGAATGCTCCGTAGCCATAGGCCAAACTGAACGGTGTAGTGGAAGTCCTAGGGTTTTCTGGCTTCCCATAAGACGGTAGGTAGCTCCGCTACCTAACTAAGTTTTTTCCTTTGAGTCGCTTTTGTATACCTTGGACAATGGTCATATTTTTTTATCTCCACTTGTCCATTAGGTTGAGGGTGTGAAACAGAGTTAAAATTCTAATATATGTTCAAGTCCAGACACAATGCATTAAACACTTTGCTTGCAAACTGTGTCCCATTATCTGGGACGGTGTTTTTTGGTACCCTGAAGTAGCATACTATGTTTTACCAGGCGAATGAGGTTTCCGCTTTGGTGTTGATCTTGTTTAGCAGTTTTTCTTTTATCCACTTTGTAAAGTAGTCAACTGTGATGATGAGGAACTTTGCTCCACCTCAGCCTGGGAGAATCAGTCTCGTGCTATCTATTTCACATTTGTTGAATGGCTACACCCTGTGTACACATGTCATCACCAATTGAGGTGTCCGTTGTGCCGTGTCATTTCTCTGGAGGCTGTTGCATTTTTGGATGAATTTATGCACATCTCAGAACATTGTTGGCCAGTAGTATCCTAGTCTTAGTATTTTATTTGCCAAAGTTCAAGCTCCCTGGTGCAGCCCACACTAGCCCTTGTGCATGTCTCTGACTATTAGTGCTGATTATCGAGGTCCAATGCACCGCAACCAAGGTGCGAGATAGCCCTTTTGTAAAGAATTGTTGTTATAGATGTATGATGGCGCTTTAAGCTCCAGTTTACATGTTTCCACACTGTTCATGGGTAAATGTCCGTGTTTGAGGTACTGTATTATGGGATCCATCCAACCTTCATCATCCTCTTGTACTTGCGTAATTATTGTGGTTGCGGTACTTTGTATTAGTACTAGCTCGACCAAGACATCTTTATCCCACTAAAGGGATGCATACTGTGAAGTTACCAATTTTTTTTAAAATGCATGCCTTTTGTATTTTAAGAGCGAGGTACATGCGTTATTTGAAGTAGGTGAACCTCCTGATGAGTTTTCTTGTCTTGTTCAAGTACTTAATTAACTATCTTTCCTTGATAGCGCAATCACCTAGCACCAGTTGACAAAAACCTGGGAGTTGCTATGGACCTGGACTCTTTGTATCCCCATTTTTTAGGAATTGGTGGAGACATCCAATAAGTACCTCATATTTAGCCTCATTATTTTTTAGGGAGAATCGGAAAACGGGGTGCAAATTTATGCTTATGTCCCTTTGGCTAATTGGGAGTGGACATACTCTGCAACTTTCTTTTGACGATGCTCCATCCACAAAAAGTGTCCAGACGCTTTGGTCAACCCTTTACTTTCCTTTGGATTGGGGGGAGGGGTTTGTGTTTCCCCCACTCTGGGTTGATTTCATTTGCCATGTCAGTAAGGAAATTTTCTAGGGCTTCTTCCTTGAGTGACATTTTGGAACTGAAAATTACCTTGTTTTTTACTAACTCGATGTCCCATTCTTTTGGTCAACCGGATGCTTCTAGCTTGTGGAGTATTTTCTTGATGGGTTGGTCTATGTACACGACGATCTTGTGGCCCTGGAAGTATGAACGAATTCATATGGCTGAGTGTATGAGTGTGAGGATAAGAATTTCCATCACTAAATAGTTCTTCTCTACGTCTTGTTGACTTTGGCTGACATAGTACACTGGTATTTGGTGACAGGTGTCTTGTCAAATCAGGAAGGAGCTTACATCATGATTTGAAAGAGGGAGGTACAGGTACAGGGTCTCCCCTACCTTGGGTGTTGATAGCAATGATAGGTGCTGTAATTCGGCTTTGAGTTCAACATATACTTTCTAGAACTTTTTGGTCCACTAAAACTTGGATGTTTTCCATAGGACATCAAAAAATGACATGTGTTTCTCTATTGCTTTGGAAATGAAGCGGTTGATGGACGCCAAGGATCCCGTGAGAATTTGTACTTCTTTAATCGTTTGGGGTGGTGGTAATGACTGGGTACCTTGTATCTTCTCAGAATTGACCTTGATGCCAATTGATGAGAGTTTTAATCCCAAGAACTTCTTTGCTCCTACACCAATGGTGCACTTCTTTGAGTTTAGCTTCATCCCGATATATTGGAGTATCACCATCATTTCCTCCAGGTCTCTTGGTCATTCTAGTTAGGTTCTACCATTGATAACTATATCTCGATGAATAGTCCAACTTTTTGTGAAAATGCTTTGTCAACTGTTTGTTGGTACGTGGTTCCAGTGTTTGTCAGGCCAGATGAAATTTTGTCGTGCCAGAATGCTCCGAAGCTGGTGATAAATGTCATTTTCTCTACATCTTCCAGTTTCATCTGATTTTATGGTAACCTTTGTAGGCATCAAGGAAGGCCAAGACTTCATACCTAGAGATGGACTAAACCAATTGGTTGTTCTTAGGTAAAGGGTTGTAGTTCTTTGGGCAGTGCCTATTGAGGTCTGTGTAACCTTGCTACCTTATAGTTTTCTTACACTATTTTCACTCCATTTGGCTTTGGGAATTTCATGGAAAGGTTTTAAAAGAAGAAGATTAATTGGGAAACATTCATCAATGGTCTTCCTATGATGCCGTTGAAAGGGATCGGTGCATCAACTACCACAAAGTCGTATAGGACTGTGCACTCTTTGTCATCCTGGATGATGGTTAAAAGAAGTTTTATGTTTCTTAAGGGCCATGTGGATTTCACTTTGAAGCTAGCTATGGACGACAATGGTCTTGTGAGATATGCTCTCTTGAAACCAAGTTTGTCAAAGCAGTCTAAAAACAATATCTCCACTGTGCTTCCATTATCATAGAGTTGCTTATCTTTGATGTGATTACCAGTGGGTCGCTGTGAGGTGATGCATTAGGGATTGTATCATCCTCATTGAATGTGATTGCTTCATTTAGTGGGTTTTTTTGTTATTGGTTCTTGCAGAGGTGGAAAACTTGCTTTTGTTTTCCATGTGTTGATGGACATGGGTTCGATAGATCTATGAATGACATATATAACCCTCAGTGGCATGGTGTCACTTGCGTCTTTTCCAAAATCCAATATTACCACCATCTTTGGGTTTTTTTTCTTGTTTAGGGCATGTTGATGCCGTTCTTTTTCTAGTGTTATAGGCACTTGACCCCCCCCCCCCCCGGCTGGTTGTCCCCCTTTCTGTATTGGGCAAGTTGCTCCTACTGCAAAAGCTCTTTCGTTTTCCTCCTTAGGTCGTTTCAGTTGTTTGTATCATGGTGGGGATCCTTATAAAAATAGCACTAATAATCATTGGATATTTTATCCGCTGGAGCTCTCATGGACTGGGTCTCTCAATAGCTCCCTATGACTTTGCCAAATTTCCTGGTAGGATTTGATTAGTGGTGTTTTAGTGAGAGCCAATTGATCTAGAGTTGGCTCCCTACCCCTCATGGGCGGATTTGTCTCTCCCTTTCTTGATTGTATCTCCCCTTGGAGGGCTGTTTTCTTATTTCTTTTCCCCTTGCTTGTTTTCCAGTTTCTTTTTGTTTGCCTCATCCATTCGGATGAATTTTTTTCACCGCTTTTTTGAGAACTCTCTAGCATGTCCGCGGTGAGTTTTTTGTAAAACTCGTCGCACCTAATGTCGTTCATGAATGCACCTAATGAAATTGGGTGCTTGGGGTCCTTGACTTCCACGCTTTCTCTGACGAAGGGATCATGATAATCTGTGATACTTTATCCATATTTTCATGCGATGTTTATTAGGTCTATGAATGTTTTGGTGAACTTTTACTTTTGGTAGAATCTTCCAACTATCCCCAGCTTTATATTCTTCATCTAGGCTGCAATACCAAATTATCACGGTCCCTGCAAGAAAATTTGGAAAGGCTTTGCATACCAATTGAATGGGTGCATCATAGAATCTCATGTTGATTCTGTAAGAGTGCTAGAACTCCATTGGGTGGGTCATCCCACATAAGATTTGAGTTGAGTTGGTAGCTTAAACCTCTTTGGAATTGCAAAGTTTTGTGGGTCTTCTATCAGCAGGGAGTGGTCTGCTTGTCTTTAACATCATCTTCCATGTTTTCCACTTTTTCACTTGTTCTCGCACACTCTTTTCTTCTCCTTGTGCCTCTTCTTGTCTTTTCCTTTATTCGTCTGCTCCCTCGTGGAAATAAAGAATTGGTTGTATAGCTGCTCTCAGTTAGTTTCTAAGAAGGCCGCAAAGGCTCACTTCTCCTTGTCTCTAGGTGGGGGAGTGAGGGGTGGCTTCTTCTTCCTCTCATGAATATTGGATGTATTTTGTATCCATCAAGAAGGGTGTTTTTTGTGGGGGTGACGTTGGAGGTGATGCAGATCCCATTGCTTCTTTCTAGCGGCTTGCCTGACTCCTAGTCACCATGATTCAAGGAGAACAACTAAACTGATATGTTGGTCTCACAGATGGCACCATTAATGTGATATGCACCCCCAGAATGATGGTGACAGTGTTGCAGAGACAAAAGTCCCTACAACGTCTCCCGGACAAAATCTGAGGAAGAGTCTCTAATGCTTGAGTTAGTACTTATCGATATGCCAATATAATTTTATTTTGTTTCTTACCTTGGTTCTTCCATTGTGTTTATTTTATAGGGTACATCCCCTTATTTTCGGTGGTTTGTGCCCACGTTCAGTACTCGTGAGGACAACGACGTATCGGCTTTGATAGGTCACGATACCTAGATCGTGGTTGTTGTGATGCATTCGTGGGACGGTAGCTCTGAATAGTGAAAAAAATGCTCCCTTTTTCCCATTTAGAACTGCAGGAAGAGAAAATGAATGTGTATTTTATTACACTGATTTTAATTAATAAAAACAACGGAGGGAACCTATTTAGAGGACAAAGCATACCTATCCAAAATATGAATTCCTTGGACTAATCAAATTTTCAGCTTTCTTAATAACTCATTATTATTACTCTTTGTATGCGCAAAATGTATTTCTCGCTTTCTTCTTATTTTGGTGTATTATTATTCATCACCCATTCTTCTAATTTTTTTACCCATTATTTTATTTTATTTTTTCTTGAACGATCTCTATAATAAACCAGCAGTTTATCTTATTTTATTATTATTATTTGATTATAATCTGTTTATTTATTTATCATATCTATTTATTTTATTTTATGTTACATTTTCTTGTAGGATTGAGTCTACAATTATAGTCGGGAGTAGTCGAATGTAGTTTTTTTTTACATCTTAACTATTACCAATGTACTGAACATCATAAGGTCGGGGGTTCATAACCCCTTCCCCCCCTAAGAAATTGCGTCCCCGAAATTTACATCTTTTTTTGTGAACAACTCAGGGTACTTATCCCTCATGTTAGTTTCAAGTCCCCACGTTGCTTCTTCAACTTTATGGTTTCACCACAACACCAAAACCATCGGGATCTCTATGGTACGAAAAGTCTTAATTTTTTTATCAAGTCTTTATGGGATTCCCCTCGCACGTTAGTTTTTCATTCAATTCTAAAATCTCATGTTGTACCACGTGCTCAAGGTCAGGGTGGTACTTCTTCAGGAGTGATACATGGAAGACATCATGTAATCTCCCCAGTTGGCTAGGCAGGTCAAGTCGGTACGCAATTGGTCCGCCTCATTGGGAAATACCGAAAGGGCCAATATACATAGGATTTAACTTTCCATTCTTACCATGTGGGACGAGTCCCTTAATTTAGATGGGTTGCCCTTAAGAATACTTGGTCACCAAGTTTGAACTCCAAGTCCCTCCTTCGATGGTTTACGTAACACTTCTGTCGACTTTGAGACGTTTGTAGGCGTTGCTTTATGGATTCCTTTTCATGGATTCCTTAATTGACTCCTCAATCCAATGTACACTAGCAACCCAGAGAATATTTTTCTCTCCTACTTCTTCTCAAAAGAGGAGTGTTCGACATTTCCGACCATATAGTACTACATAGGGGGGAATACCAATGGATGACTGATAACTATTGTTATAAGAAAATTCCACCAAAGGCAAGTGAGCATCCCAACTTCCCTCCCAAAATCCATAACATGGCTTCGAAGCATGTCCTCCAGTATTTGGATTTTTCTCTCTGACAGTCCATCTGACTGCGGATGGGCAATGGTACTAAAGTTCAACTTGTTTCCTAGTTTTGTTTGCAATTGCTCCAAAATCAAGAAGTGAATCTTGGATCCATGTCTAACACAATAGTTACTGGCACCCCGTGTAATATTATAATTTCCCGGGTATACATGGCTAACAACTTCTCTAGGAAATGTTTAACGTTGATCGGTAGAAAGTGAGTTGATTTAGTCAAGCTATCAACCACCACCCAAATCGCGTTGTGGCCCTTCGGCGTCCGGGTAGTCCCGTTACAAAGTCCATTGTGATGTGATTCCACTTCCATTCTGGGATCTCCGGTGGTTGTAATAAACCCGATGGTCTCTGATGCTCAGCTTTGACATGCTGACACACCAAGCATCCCGCCATAAACTTCGCTATATCCCTCTTCATGTTATCCCAACAGTACTTCCATTTCAAATCCATGTACATTTTGGTTCCCCTTGGATGTACCGTATATTTAGATCTATGAGCTTCCTCCAACACCCTTTGTTTGATCTTTGAATTTTGAGGTAAGTAAAACCTATCTCTACAGGTCAGAACTCTGTTACCGTCCACTTCAAAGTTCGGTAACTTCCCTTCAATGGAAAGCTTTCTCTTCTTTAATAATTCTTTGTCAGATTCTTGAACCATTTTAATCTCCTCTGGTGAAATATATTGCCCACTTAGATTAGAGAATACAAGCCAGTCAGGTTTAAGCTTACAGTCTTAACTCTCTAGCTGCGATAACATCTCAGTCTCCCTTATCCTGATATACGCCAAATTTTTCTTCCGGCTCAAGGTGTCTGCCACCACATTTGTCTTTCCAGGATGATAATTGATCACACAATCGTAGTCTCCAAAAAACTCCATCCACCGACATTGGCACATATTCAAGCCCTTTTGAGATGACATATACTTTAGGTTCTTATGATCCGACATCACTTTAAACGTGACTCCATATAAGTGGTGTAGCCATTTTTTCAAGGTTAACACCATAGGCGAGGTCAAGGTCATAGGTTGGATAATTCTTCTCATAAGGTTTCAATTACCCACAAGCATAAGAAATCTCGTGGTCCTTTTGCATCAATATCCATCCTATCCCTTCTCCTGAAGCATTGCATACAATATAAATCCATATTTTCCCTCAGGTAGCGCAAGGACTGGGGCATTGGTCAAACACTCTTCAGTTGTTGGAAAGTGGCTTCCTTCTTTTCATTCCATTCATACTTTACTCCATTCTTGGTTAGAAGTAACAAAGGAGATGTTAGTTTAGAGAAGTCTCTAACAAAGCTCCTATAGTACCCCTCCAGTCCTAGAAAACTCCAAACTTCCATACTTTTGGTCGGCATCTTTCAATTTAGAATGGTTTTGAATTTAGAGGGGTCCAAAAATTTGACTTGGTTTAGCAAGAATTCATATTTTCTAAAATTAGCGTACATTTTATGTTTCTTCAATAACTGTTACACTTTCCTTAGGTGTACCTCATGTTCCTGATGGGACTTGGAATAGACCAGGATTTCATCGATGAAGATGAAAACAAACTTGTCTAAGTGTGGCCAAAATACTTGTTGCATGAGATTTATGAAAGCAACTAGCGCATTGGTTACTCCAAATGGCATTACCAGGAATTTGTAATAACCATATTGAGTGTTGAAGGTTGCATTTGGGCACGTCCTCCCTCTTTACCTGCAACTGGTAGTACCCTTGTCATAGATCTAGTTTAGAAAATACGACTGCTTCTTGGAGCTGATCAAACAACTCCTCAATGATGGGAAGAGGACATTTGCTCCTAATTGTCACATTATTTAGGCCTATATAATCAATGCACATCCATAGAGAGCTATATTTCTTCTTTACAAACAACACCAGGGCTCCTCAGGGTGATTTACTCGGTTGGATTAACCCCCGAGTTGACAAATCCTTAGGATGGATTTTCAACTCTTGTAATTCCATCGATTCCATTCGATAAGGGATTCAATACATAGGCGCATCTTCTAGTATTAGATCAATGGTAAACTTAGTTTCCCTTTCCGGAGGTAAACTTACAAGTTCTATTGAGAATACCTCTGGGAAGTCTCAGGTTACATATATATCTTCACCTTTTAATTGGTCTGCTGGCTTATTCATGATATAAACCAATACTTCGGTTTCCCCTTTGAAAATTATTTGTCGAACCTTGACGCTAACAACCAGTAATGAGAAGGATGTCTTTCGTCTCGCATCTATTTTAATCGACGGTTTCCCCGTCTGACACAGCTTAACTTCCTTCGTATGAAAATTTAACTGGGAATGGATTTTAGCAAGCCAGTCCATGCAAGGTATTAATCTATATCCCTTTAAGGGTATGGAAATTAAGTCTAATGGTAATTCCCAGTGTCCCACATTTACCGCACAGTTTCTACATAAACGTCCAGTTAGGATTTTAGCATCGTTCGTGGGAGTACCAACTTCCAACTTATAAGGTAAGTCTTATATGTTATTTTTCATGTTTTCAAGAAAGGAATAGCTAGTAAACGAATGAGAAGAACCAAGATCAATCAAAACATTAGCTAGTTTACCCCGAATAGAGAGGGTACCTTCAATGACCTCGATCGAAACGCGGGTCTCATTATCCTCCAACGCATAAACTCGAGCTTGTACCTTTGGTTGGTTGCTCTCACTTGCTCCCCCTTTCTAAGAAGATTTGATGACTAATGCCTACGATCCCAAAGGTCAAGACGAGAGACTCGGCTGGGCCAGTAAGCACTGTGATATTCCGTGTTTAGTCTCATCGTGGCTTCCTTTCCCACAGTACGTTCAATGAACTTGAGGCGCTTCTCTCGGAACAATACTTGAGCCACGAGACATAGTCCATGGTCGGGGTATGTCTCTCCTAGAGGATTTGTTTCCCTTAGAGATTGGTCCATGTGAGCCTGAGGTGTACATTTATTGAGACTTCTCATTCGCCTATCTTGCCTAATGTATAGCCCACAAGGAATTTTTGGTTTCTTCCACCCTGCAACCTGATTCAACGGCTGCAGCATAATTACTCTGATATGTTAGGGCTAAGGCATCCCTCAGTTTCAGTCTTAACCCTTGGATGAATCTCCTCTTCCTTTCATCATCCGTGGAGACTAACTTCTCTGCAAACATAGAAAGTCTGGAAAACTTCGCCTCGTTCTTGGCTATGCTCATTACACCTTTCTTAAGGTTTATGAACTCCGGTTCTTTCCTTTCTTCAACTAAAGGTGGAATGTACTTCATTTTAAAAATCCTTCTCAAGTTTTTTCTAGGTTTGGGTAGTTTCTTCCATTTCCAACTTTCTCTGTATTATGTTCCACCCACTACTACAATCACCCCCCCCTATAGCGAGAGGAAATTTCGTTGTAAAAATCCTTAAAGTGGTTGTAATAGACTATTTACAAAAAGTACATGTGTGGTTGTAAAGTGGTTATAATAGGCTTGGTAGTAATTGACATTACAACCACTTTTACCCACTCGTTGTAAAAGATGTATTTACAACAAGTCACCACATTGGTTGTATAAAATTATCTATTACCACAACTTTTTCCTTTGTAAAAAATTTTTGGATGTCACCTTCATTTTATTTACTACACTTTTCTCGTTGTAAATGCCAGTATTTACGACATAATACTCTGTTGTAAATACACATTTTTTATTAAATTTCTACAATATTTATTTGTATTTATTGATTATTGCATAATCTGCTACAATGAACATAAAAATTAGCAATTGCAATTCATCAGACTTTTATAAATGGATAATAGGTATCCAATATTTAAGTCATGAAATCTAAACTGTTAAAGATCTTTGACTAGAAATAAATTTTATAGAGAAACTAATTTTAACACTAATCAATCTAATCGAGATCATATAGCTAAAAGCTCTACATTTATTGAATTGCACTTGCACTTGCACTTGCACTTGCACTTGCACTCGCCTTTAATAGCCTGAAAGAGCAAAAGGGAAAAAAATGAGTTGGGTTCGTGATTGGTCCCTTGGGGAATGAAAAAAAAAACAACTTCCAGTAAGTTAAAATCAGTATGATCTCATCAACAAATCCCTTATTTCCATATCTATCATTCATTAAGAAAAAGTAAACATCATGTAAGCTTCGTGTCATCAGGGGCGGATCCAGCTTGGAGCGGGTAAAAAAAATAGGAGGGAATTAGTATTAAGTTACCCATGTAAAAAAAATATGTCATTAATATTAAGTATATATTTTTTTTATATTAGTGGTTACCCCATTGATAATTTTCTGGATCCGCCCCTGCGTGTCATACATAAACTTTAAATCAACAATGCTCTTATTTCCACATATATCATTCAAACAAAGAGAACAACACTTAAGTCTCACGTCTTTGATAAACTTAAAATCAGTATCATCTTTGTATAAATTAATCCATATTCTCTGTGGATACAGAATTAATCAAGTCCCACCCATAAACTTCAAACAATTGACAGGATTTGTGCATATTCTAAACATATAATTCATACATAGTCATCAAACATGAACGTGCAATTAAACCTTATAAAGTGTTCCACAACACTTTCATATTCCACATTCAAACGATCATTTTCAGCTAATTTCATCCGGTGTTTATTTGGTGCCATAGTTGTCTAGAAGATAGATTTTCATAAATTGGATTATATTAATGCATAATCATATATTTATATTAAGACATCCATATGCAGCACTTCAATTTCCATGATAATACCACACTCATCCCCAATCAAACACTCATTTTGAGTAGTTTTATATAACAATAAGTAGCAGTAACAAGAAAAGGACAAATAGCTAACCACAGTTAACACATAACTTATATAGAAGGCATTATTATTTAGTATATGCTGTACTTTTCAGTAAAGGGTACAGCGTTGGATTGGCTTGTGTTGTTTTAACAACTGATATCTTATCCAGGTTACTAACTCTGTCTGAAGAACGAACGAACGAACGAACGAACGAACGAACGAACGAACTTTTAATCTCAAATTTTCTCAAGTTATGTTGATTCCACCATCTTGGTTTCAACTAATAAAAAGTCCAAACACTACTTAGGAACTGAAATCAGATCATCATGGCTAAAACTTCATGGATTAAAAAAAAACCATGGATGCTCAACCTAGCAAATTTACTTAGATTAAATCAACCCTAAAACCGTATTGGATAAATGGAATTATATTATATCTCGAATGGGCTCAGGGAATGGTGCATGGTAGAATTCTTTAAGGAGAACGCCGAGAAGAAGATACGCGTTCGATCGCAGTCGTTCCCAAAATTAACGCAGGGTAAGATGAGCAGGGGAAATAATTTCCTGAACTACAAATTTTAGCGTCTTTTGATTATATTTTATTTAAGGTTCAAAAAATTTGGGGGCTTTTTTCTATTCTATACGCGGGAAGAAGTGAGTAACTTTTTTTTACAACCAATAATGTGGAAGTAAAAACATGGATACAAAAAATAAGGATGTGATAAGCTTTTTACAACCATTTTACGACCAATTACAACTACATTTTTTATTTCTTGTAAAATGATTGAGTTCTATTACAACGACTTCTAAGTTTTGTTGTAAATACATATTTTTTACAACCGTTTTTTCTTCCTTTCGTAAAATTTGGTTGTAAAAGGGGGGTAGTTCTAGTAGTGACCGATCCTGTGCAGCCCCTTCTAACTGAAATATGGAAAAACTCACCTTCCACTCATCATTGTATCCCAGGGCCCAAAAGGTCTAATTCATTGTTTCGATCCAATTTTTAGTGACTTCATCATTGAGGCAGATGTTTAACCTTGGGGTGAAACTTCTTACATCACTCCAAGGCCACACCCTCCATCTCCGGCCTTTAACTTTGATCCCTAGAAGGGGATCGGGATTGGTTCTCTCTTTCTATAATGTGGCACGGTATTTCAGTAAGTTGATTTGTAAACAACTCCATCCCAATGGGTGGAGGATTTTGTCTCGTTGGCGGGTTCGAGCTTTCACCTTGTTCTCATTCCATTGGAGACTACGTGCAATGAGTTAGTTTACTAATTTTTTATTAAATTATATAAACATAGATTATACTAATTCTTGAATACAAATATAGATCCCCAAGTAAATAAACTACTCTACGGTGCCACGTCAATCAGTCTATGGTATGACTGAAGATGTTAATCATGACTGAATTTGGTCTAACGAATATGCCATTGGCATCACTCTAGCATAATACCTTACAGTCGGTCAGCACAAATGCGTGACTGATGCCGCTCCTTACCATTAATGACATCGTTCTGCCATCGATTTGACCGACGTTGATAGTATAAGCATGCGGTACTAACTAGTACAATGCTGGTCATTTAGTTCAGAGACATCGGTAGTCTTGACATATTATCATATTTAACGGTCGATGGCTTGGTTATTTAATATTCGATGCCACAAATATTGATTGAGCGTCACACTGTTTATTTGGTGTTCAATTCATGTGAAGAACTTGACACTACCAACACTACAATAGCATATTACAAAATTCTTAAGGTTTGTCGTTCCATCAAAAATCTTTAATTGAGTAGGCAGTTGAAGCCCCTGGGCATTGCAAAATATTTCAATTCTTTATCAGCGCAGAGTGCTCCATTTCTTCCTCTACATTGTAGTCCTGGGTTCAGTCAGAGTCTCCATGTTGTCTTTTCGCTTGCTGATTTTCTTTTCTATGTTCATCCTCAGGCTTCCAAGGATTCTTCTGATTATCCTTTGTTGAGTTGATGAATCACGCGTAGAACTGCACCATGTTAGCGTTAAAAAACACCGCGAAACTCACTTATCTTTATCTATATAAGGGGAGTCCTCTTCTTGTTCATCCCCACCTTTGTGGAATTCCTTGTTCTTAATTGGATAGCTTAGCAACGGATTGGGCGGTATACCTACATATTCTGCCCAACTTGCCATGTTTTTGGATCTTGCCACAATGACTTAAAAGGAATTATGAAAACTAAAAGTTCCTCAAAGACCGCGCCAAAAATGTGGTTTATTCTTCCCAAATAATAGTGACGATCCTAGCACGCATCAAGCTAGCACCGTAACGTCTTCTTAAACCAAAATTCCAAATAGGATCCGAGGTAAAAGGTTGTCATTCTTAAGTACATATTTTCCTTCATTAGATATAATCAATCTAATTTCTAGTTGTTACTTAGATTAATATCTCAAGCTTTCCTATATTTGTAGGCCTCTTGGGGAGCCATTATTAGAGTTGAATTTGGCACGAGGATTGTGTTGGTCGTGGCCATCGTGGTGGCCACATGACCTTCTTCTGTTTAGGTAGTGTAGGCCATGATCTCTTAGTTGTGGTTTGCGTGGTAATCACATAGGTGACCATCGTGGTGGTTGTAGGATAATTCTTTGCACAAATAGCGTTGGTCCCGATCTATTGATCGTGACTTGGCGGTGGCTTTGTGACGTGTATATCTCGGTGTGTGTTCACTCTTCATCAAGGAATGATTTGCTAGATTTTCTAGTTAATATTTTGTGTAGATTGAGCCTGATGTTTGGGATATGTATATACTAGATTGGGTTTCGCCCAAAATTCACGTGCTAGGGAAGACCTGCAAAAATAGCTCTTTTTAAAAATTTAATTGTTGGTGTGTCTTGAATACGTATTAGTCTCTTCGACAGGTTGGTACGGGGATCTCGCTGCCCGATCAGCGATTCGGGAGGTCCGGGGGGGACAGAGCGCACCATGGCATGGGGGTCC
>JAULKM010167104.1:0-32368 GCA_032355605.1 Rubia tinctorum | reverse complement strand
CCTCTTCTCTGTGGACGACCCCGACTTGCCAAACTATCTACTTAGTTGTATTTAGTAAGCATATTGGGCTTATAAATATATTTTTGAGAGGTACGGCGACGACCTCCCACCTATTGTAGGAATAGGCAATATTCCAATTTTGAAAACTTCTATATACAATCTCTGAAGTGAGAGCAATTAATTAAACAGAGTTAGGAGGGTAGTGTATCGGACCTTCCAACCACAATCTGGAAATGCGCTTCAGATCTACAATCTTAGGCCTACAAGGAATTCTATAACCATGAGAAGAAAGCATAACTATTATCCAAGAAAATTTAGAGACTTCAATCTGATACAATTAGAGCTGAAACTGAGGCCTGAACAGCCACTCTTAAGTTGGAGCTAGAGAAAGTGTTAGATACGGAAGAAGCTAAGGGGAAACAATGTGCAAAACAACAGGGGCTTCAACGGGGAGACATAAATACAGGCTTTTCCCACACTTTTGCAAATAAAAGGCAAAGGAGAAATACCATCCATGGTTTAAAGGATAATCAAGGCCGATGGTGTATGAAAAACAGTGAACTAGAATCTATTATCCTAGAACATCATCAGATTTTGTTCACAACTGATAATCAGCACATGGATGACATAAACAATGTGATGCCAATAGTCCAACCAAGAGTCATTGATGAGATGAATGATTTACTCTGCAGACAATACACGCACGGAGAGGTAATTCAAGCATTTAAACAAATGACCACTAATAAAGCACCTGGGCCAGACAGATTGTCGCTATCTTTCTTCCAAACATACTGGGATACAGTGGCTCAAAAGGTCTCCTCCTCAGCCCTTCAATTTTTTAACAATGGGGGGAAGGATGGATTCAATTAACAACACTAACCTAGTTCTAATTCCAAAAGTTTAAAGGCATACTGAAGTTGCTCAATTCAGGCCTATTAGCCTTTGTAATGTCATATACCGCATTATTTCTAAATTCATAGCTAATAGGCTGAGGAAAATCATTAGAAAGATAATATCTGATACACGGAGTGCTTTCATTCTGAATAGATTAATATTAGATAATATCCCGGTAGGTCATGAAGCCCATCACCACATAAAGGGTAAAACGAAAGGGAGAAAGAGTTACGTGTCCATCAAATTAGACATGAGTAAGGATTTTGATAGAGTAGAATGGCCATTTTTGCTAAAAGTCCTACAGCGTATAGGTTTTAGATCGGAATTCATCGACCATATTAAACAATGCTTCTCCTCTGTAGAGTTCTTTTTTATGCCGAATGGAAAAAGATTCGAAAGACTTAAACCTACAAGAGGAATAAGACAAGGAGATCCGCTATAACTCTACTTATCTATCATAATTTGGGAGGTCGCCTCGAATATTCTTCAAGAGAAAATAAGGACTAAACAAAGCTCAGGCTTAAAAATAGCTCAGTCAGCACCAGTAATCTCTCATTTTCTCCACTTATGGTACTTTAATATTTTGGGAGGCTACAGTCCATGAAGCTACTCAGTTGAAATAGGTTTAAAGGAGCACGAGCTAGTTTCTGAACGGAGAATAAACTTTGATAAATCATCTATTCTTTCGGTCCAAATGTTGAAAATGGAGATAGAGCTAACATTTTAAGTACCATAGGCATGATAGAAACAGATAATATTGATAAATATAGGATTAAAATATGCATTGCTAGAAACCGTAAAGACAAAAAATTGGACAAAAATCAAAAGTTAAAAACATAAACAATTGTCCAAAGGAGGAAAGGAAGACATGATTAAAGAAGTTCCCAAGCTATGCCGACGTACACAATGCCATTCTCTAAGTTACCATATACTCTAATAGTTCATTTATAATGTATGGGCCGGAGCGGTCCAATAAGTATCAAAAAGTGTAAATGAAAGGCCTACTCTCCAGGACGCTGCCTGTCTGGCAGGGCCGTTACCTGGGAGAGAAATGAAGAAGGTACGACACGTGGGTAATGATGGGATACCTCCAGTCCCATCAACCACCAAATCGCATATAACAAGGAAGAGTGTTAGACACGAGGTAAGATTTTTTCCAATCAGACTACTATTCAAATGGATACTCCTCTACATGACTCCTATGGCTAACAGGATCGTCGGAGCAGGCACGACCCTGGGCCTGTCTGGATGACTTTTCTCTGCCTGTCTTGTAGGCTCAGGTGCATATTGGGCTGAAGGAGATCAACATCAGATATCTACAAATTTTGGTATTAACAGTCATATTCATAACATGTATGCCAAATACTAGTGGGGCAGCTCAGATAACAAAAAGGAAATATAATGGGCAGCATGACAGAACTTGTGCATTCCCAAAGGAATTGGGGGGGGGGGGGAGTTAGGGTTAAAATATTTGGAACACTTCAATCTAGAAATTCTGGGTAAGAAAGTTTGGAGGCTAATAACCAACCCAAACACACCCATAGCTAAACTGTTACAGGAAAAATATTACTCAGAAATGTCTCTACTTGATGCCAGGATTGGATATCACCCATATTATGCCCGAAGATCAATCATTAAGGGTAGATCTTTATTATTAAAGGGGTTAAGAAGAAGAATAGGTAATGGAAATACTACAACAGTAGAATCCGGCAGATGGTTACCTAGGCAAAACTCTCCAACACCAACCTCACTCCTGAATGATTATCCAGATGACATCACAGTAAGCAAGCTCATAGAAGCTAATGGAAGAGTTTGGAATTCAATACTTATCAGGGAGATTTTTAATGATGAAGAAGGAAATCTGATACTATCAATGCCAAGGTCTTAAAATCAATATGGAAACACTTGGATAT
Organism: Rubia tinctorum; assembly: GCA_032355605.1. NCBI lineage: Eukaryota > Viridiplantae > Streptophyta > Magnoliopsida > Gentianales > Rubiaceae > Rubia > Rubia tinctorum. The sequence goes on along the minus strand of JAULKM010167104.1, from coordinate 29,561 downwards.
GGCACCCTACACTGGATGGAAATTACACGGTAAAATCAGCATATAATCTATCTATTAATTCAGCTTCTTTGAATGGTGCAGGTTATATAGCAAGTTCAAGTAATGGACCATTCCCCCACTAGAAAAATATTTAGACCCTTACATTCCCTCTAAGAATCATCCATTTTCTATGGAGAATATGCAAAGACCAACAACCAAAGGCAAGGAACCTCATCCAAAGAAAGTGTCCAGCGGAGCAATCATGCCTAACATGTTCATCAGATGATGTATCAGCAGAACACATTTTCTTCCACTACCCATCGGTACACCACATTTGGGCTACAGTAGATTTTCATGAAATGGTTTACAAATATCAACAACCATATCTGTCTATTTGGATTAAAGATATGCTTCTTGAACTGGATAAGGATGTGATGTCTTTAGCTGCACTACTTCTAGATCAATTATGGTATCATAGAAATGAGCTCCTCTATGATAAAAAACCATAATTTGGTCCCTGCTTAATCAATTCAATATGCACTCCAACAAATAGAAATAATCAGGAATGACAAGAAGCTACAACTCACTGATACATAAGAACCACGAAGAAGAGAAGTAAGGCAAACATCTAACATGAGTATGACTGGCAGATCATTATTATTTTTATGCAGGAACAACATAAAATTGCACATACCTAGGATGGTATGTAGAAATGAAAAACAAGCAATAACTGTATGGGGAAGATATAAAACTGAGAAAACCTTACTCCGCCCATGTTGCAGAAGCAATGGTTCTAACTTTGGCTATAAATGGTTGTGTTACACATAACATACTACCAAATATCATTATGGGCGATGCACAATCATTGATTATGGCTGTCTAGAGATAGAAGGGGATATATCCAATTTTGGTTTAATCATAGAGGATATCAAATCCGTCTTAGGAAATTTACAGGAACTAAAATTACAGTGGATCCTTATGCAAGAAAACAAAATAGCCCATAAATTGGCTAATTTTCTCGAGACAAGTCCTTTGGACTTTTTCAACATGAAGTTGTACTACAAATTTTGTAACACCTTTGGATAATCAATGATACAAATATTATTTTTCCAAAAAAAACCTCCAGCCGCTACCAACTTAAATTAATTACAAAACGGTTACTACTTCTTGTATAATATTTTTTTAAAAAAAACCTCTTGGATAGTCAGCCATCTTAGTATTTTAGGATCATCTATAAGAAAGTGAAATTTATAGATCAAATTCTCAATTTTCATCCCCAATTTCTCTTCTCTTCTCATCTTGAGTTATGAGTTTCTTCAATACAATTACCACTCAGTACTTCTCAATTCTTTGCTTCGTGACAGTTTGCTAACATTTTGGATTGGATTTAATAAATTCACAAGCAGTTGTCCAAAGCCGCTTAAGTGTTAGAGTGAGATCTAACGGTAAGTCATTAATATATGAGATGAATGTTATAATCAAGGGATTGAAGTGCAAATTATAAAGTTGGGGCAATACGGTTTGTATATATGACCTATCCAGTTATAGTTAGTTTAAACTAAACATTTTTTTGCTAGATCAAGCAGTTTGCTGAATAGATGAAGACCTGGAACCCAGCAACGCCATTAACGAGACAATAGGGAAAAAATGGAAAGCAACACTTGTCACGATGCCCTTCTACTCGACCACAATCCATATAAGGAAGAGCAATAATCGAACCACAATCACACAACTGAGATCTTATATAAAGATAGAAAACACCACAAAAGGTAAGGGACATTTCACCCTAAAAAATACATACATACAAATGATACTAACTTGATCATCAAAACTTCCTCCCGGGACATTTGGAGGTTCCATAAGGGTTAGGAATAACCATGAGCTAATTTTGGGCTCTATCATCACTCAGAATAAATTTCCCACATCAGTGGCACCGTCTGCCGGAACATTTTTTCATTATAAGTATTAATAGATCCCTGGAGCTCCCGGAGCTGCCGTCCACATGAAAAACATATGGAGAAAACTAACAAATCCCGCACTCAAGAAGCAAATGGATGGAGGAATAACACAGCCCCTCCAAGAAAAATCTCAACAATGGTATGATCACACAATTATGAACACTCCCCACTAAGACCAACCAGCTACAAATGTATGTTCTCATTTTATATTTCGTTGTTTCCAAAAAACAGATACATGATACCAGGCTACGAGAGGAAGAAAATTATACAGAAGCCAATATCATATAGTTCGCTTGGCAATAAAAATATGTGAACCAGATCGGACCATACTGGTTAAAGATTAAGTTAGTAAGCCTAAGAACAATTGTACTTTAATAAAAGAGTTACATGAAGTACTTAAATAATAGTAACTAAAAATTCATGTCACGTGATAAATACGTGAATAGTTGAATATGCATATAGTAACAATGCAGGGAAGCATTACCAATCAGAAGGTTGCAGTTCGCACGATCTGCTTCGAACGCTAATTGAGACCGCCTAATTGGCAGGCCCAGTTCAGACCATAACCTCGGAATATTTCGTTAACCATGAAATATTCTAGGAATAAAAATCTGATTATCAATTGATAACATTAAAAAATTTAATGAAAGTGAAGTGACAGTATCATCGCCTGAATAACTGTCCCATAAAGGAAATAAAAAAACTCATTACATATTTAATAAATACTTTATTAAATCAAATCTTAGATTCATCCAAATCCTAAGGATCACAACAACATTTCTGGCTTAAATGAAAGAGAGACTTCCCAAGGAAGGATTACAAACGGCTATATGCAAATATATTACATACACGTATAGTTACTTGAGCTCCTAACAAAGCCATAGCGGTCCCAAAGAGAGAAATTCCTCTGTCGATATTTCCCAAAAAGGATTGCAAACTCTGAAGGGACGAACAGATACCTCGGAGATCACTGCTCTTATTAAGAAAGGTAGGAGCAAAAGTAAGAATGGTTATCAATTCTCCCACTACACAACCTCTATTTCTCGAGTACCTCATGTGAAAGGGGTACCATCCTCCTCATCAAGTAGAGCAAAAATGCCAGTGAGTAGTGGTCGCTCACTCTGCTACTACACATGCTCCACCCCTACGACCTGGTCAAGTAAAAACAAGGAACTTCTCCTTCACGAGTCCGCCAACCAAGTAACCAATATTCTTCCTCCGTCTTAACCACCGCGAGTCTGGATACTTCTCTGATGTTGGTTTCCTTCAGTGCCCACGAGCCTTACCATCATCAGAGAAGAATCTATGTCATCCTTCACCCCGGTTCCTAGTCCGGCAATCTCACCCAAAGTCACTACCATAAATCACAAAATAAGATAAGCATCTAATAATGTACACTCTAAAAATCATAATAAATACTTCAAAAAAGAAAAAAATTAAAGTAAGTATGGTGATTTTTAGGACATCATTTAATGGATATAATCAGAACTTCCAACGACCACCATATGTAATATATATTCCAACTTCCAACGCATGTAGAGATATACATCATTGCGTGTATCCCCAACGACCTCTATTTACCTCATGTGCTTTACGTAGTAGGACTTACGATCGACAATTAGCCCACGGCCCGAACTTCCTAGCTGAACACTCTGTAAATGTACATAGTATGTCTAAGTCTCTAGGCTATGTTGCTATTCCTTAACCTATTTCTCCAGACAGCAACAATAAGTTGCCAATAGGTTGCTCCAAACTAAATTTGTATGTTGCTCCTAACCTTATTCCTAACTATGATAAACATAGATAGTGGCAAGTGGCATGTACCTGTGTTGCTAAAAACTAAAAATGCTCAGTTATCAGTGTAAGCTAAGGTTTCTCCGTTAGGATTTTAACAACACCAACACGATAAGTCTAATGATCCTAACATGAAATTCCTCACAAGACTATCCAATTAAGATTATTGTCTCTTACCATCTTGACACTTACAAGACGGATCTATCACATACATCATCTCGGTACACACTAGACTACCATAGATTCAATAATCCAACACTCCCAAACTAACATTTAAATCCTAGCACGATATCATGCAATAAATAAATCATGTGTGCATCTTAACATATTTCATAGCATAAACAACAATAAGAAATTAAACTACAAATTAAGCACGATATTTATAACACAGAGAAATAGGATGAATCTAAAGAGCCTCACAAATCATGTCAAATCATGTTTACAAATATTCCTACATAAATAAACAACTCTACTAACATTAGATCTATGGAAATCATAGGGTTAAATTCCATGAATCTCTGTAGTAAATGAAGAGAGAAGAGAAAGAACCCTAAACATAGTTCTCGGCCTCTCTTCCTACCTACCACATTAAATGAAAAATAACTAACTCTACGTTTTAAACCCTGGGTGGCTAAAAGACATTTATATAAGGTAGGATAAATGGGCCTTAAAAAAGCCGAAGTTGTACACCCTATTACCAGTGTGGCACGGGTTGTGTAGTATTTCACGCCACATCCAGCACGGACCGTGTAGTATTTGCATGTGACATCGACTAGAGGGATGCTTTGCCTGAAGATGATGGGACGGATCCTGCAGATTTGCATGGCTGTTGATTGGGACTTGTAATTCCATCTTCTGATTGAACGTGGCGTGCATATCTGCACGTCACACATGTCGGTGCTTGTTCTCTAGCAGCTCTTCATATATTGGTTGTGCAATTTTGCACGACCCGTCGTCTTTGACCTTCATATGGCGCAAGCTGTGCCATTTTACATTGCCTGTGCACTTCTTCGATGCATATGAACTTAGCTTCTTTTGCTTCGACTCTTCTATCTTCTACCATGTTTTGACTCGTGACCTTCATTCTTCTAACAATTTTGCAATTGGCATTCATTTATTTACTTCAAAGTGCTTACAAGCAATCTACAAATAAGCTCAAAAAAAATCTAGACGCTAGTAAGGACAAAAATCCATTAGGCTCGTATTAGGATACAAAATGAAGGACTTAGATAGGAAAACCAAAATTGGTCATCTAAACCCTTATGTTGATTCCATCGGTCCCAAATGAAATTGCACTCTTGCTTTTTTTGATAATATTCTCTATCAAAGTTTGACCGCATAATTGAATAGATATCTGAACAAAAATATTATTGTATATGATATTGTTCAATTCATTGTAACAAGTAGTTTCTAAATATCAACTTTTTATTTGCCTTCATTCTACGTAGGTAAACACATGAACGGTCAAACATGTTTCTTGAACAGCCGGCTAATGATTGTAGTGCAATTTGAGCTGGGACAGAGGGAGTAAAACCTATTTAAACATAGCAATCTACCCACAAAAACATTTTAAAAAAGAGATTTTAAATGCCTTAAGAAATACATGCATTTGATGTCTCATCATTCAAACTCTCACCTCTCCGGATATAGCTAGTTGTGCACTTTGCATTGACAACACTGGATTAAATAAACCTGACAACACACAGTACATTAAACCTGGGAATATCAAGGCTCACCAAGGACCAACGTGAATACCCATTGTAATGTGCATCATGTACAACCCAGAACATCAGTATCTCATTTATTATCTCTAGGGGTATCATCCACCTAGTTATTAACAACAAGGGATATGACCTTGGGAACTAACCTATGAACCCAATAAGATCAATAACATTACCGATTCACTCGTCGTGTAACTCCCGTATCATCCATAAACTAGCTCAATTAAGTAATTAAGCCTAATATAATCAAAGAACCAACAATCATGCATAGTTATCACTTGAAAAAATGACCTTCACATTGACCTTTGACCGAACCTGATAATAAGACAAAATCTTCTCGGGTTCATTCCCGAGCCTAACACTAAATCATGAAATAATCTTGATTAGTTATACATCCTAATGTTAATCACGTATAATCATAGCCATAAGCATTATTAAGGCACAAGATAATAATTATAACAAGGACATAAATAAGATGAATCTAAAAATCTCACAAATCTCTAATTAAACATGTTTAACAAATGCTCCCAAGTATCAAAATACTATAATCTAATAAAAACCTTAAAAAATTTGGGTTTCAAAACTAAAATGAAGTGAACTGAAGGAAAAGAAAAGGAAAAGGTACAAAGGATAGTGTTAAAATCTGCCTCCTTTCTGTTTGTGAAAAGGATACAGGGTTTCTTTTACAAGTAGGATGTGAGAGTAGGAAAAAATGTCACTTGAACCTTAGTCAACTCGGGCAGCACGAACCATGCCCAGGTGTCTGACATGGATCATATAGATTTATGCAGTCCATTTCTTGGGCCTTGGTCTCAGATTTAGATTAACACTGCTTATTACAAGTATCATGTAATTTTACATGGTCCGTTTCTAGAGACCATTTCTGTGGCTTCTTAGTACACGAACCATGTAATATTACACAGTCTATTTTTTGGAACTAGCTTCCAAGCCTTGATGCCAACTTTTGAGTGGCAGGTCCATGTCATAGGGTACAATCTGTGCCATATGAACAAGTTCCAAACCTTGGCTTCAAAAGTTGATCCGTTTCTCCTTTTTCTTTCTTCCAATCAAAAAGATCTTCTACCACTTTTTAAAGTGGCCTTCAATATTCTACCAACCTATCGAATGACCATCTATCAACTACTATTCTTGCGAATGACCTTATACGATGATGGTCTCCAAATAAGCTCACAAAACAAATTAACATTTACCAATCCATAGAGGTGAACGCGTTAGACTCTAAATGCTTACAAAACATGTATTTAGGGAAAATAACCATACTATATTTCAAGCCTTGATGCTAAATTCTGAGCGGCAAGTCCGTGCCATGGGGGACTGTGTCATAACAACAACTTCCAAACCTTTCAAAACTTTATCTTTTTCACCTCTTTGTTTCTCCGATCAAAGCAATATTCTACAACTTTGTAAAGTGGCTTTCAATCTTCTACCAACCTATCCAATGGTCATATATCTACTATCATTCTTGCGAATGACCTTTTCCGATGATGGCTCCATATGATCTTACAAAACAAGTATAAATTGACCAACCATAGTGGTAAACACGTTAGACTCTAAATACACACAAATAGGTAGGTTGGGAAAAATAATCACACTAGGTGATTCCAACCTTCTATCATGTAAAACACCGAATAATACAACTAACTACCAACAAAACACGATAGAAATGGGTGTTAATTGTGCTAAGAAAACATTAAAATCAAGTCTCATCAAGGACCTTTTGGGGGATATTTCTCTTATAAATACTAAGGTATTCCTTTGTTCCATTCATTCAATTATCAATACCCAAGTTAAGCACTTTTGATTTGACTTTACCATCGGAATTTCTTCCTGCAGCACCCCGGTGGAGTTGTTTTGCGAGAACAACATTACGAAGCAAGGTTCAGCTATCATGATTATCGTTCAATGCACATTATTCTTCATAGCAAGTGTTCAAATATATATATATACACACACACACAATGTACAAGATTTTTGAGTGATGAACCTAGAATTTTGGGTATATCCCATCTCAAAAATCCCTTTCTTATTTATACTAATAGACAACTAACAGGAAAAGGAATAAAAGTGTTCTCATAATTAAAATCTGATTACTCTTAAAAAAATAAAAGATAGATAATACTGCCAAGACAAGAATCCTACCTAAAATATAAAGGAAATAGAATCTAAACAAGAATGAAATTCATTTACAGACCCCAAAAATAAAAATCAGTCCACATGATTTCAAGCTTCAATATTATGTGCCACCACCCTTGGCTGTTGCACCCGCGGAAATCCGACGAGGGAGTTCATAGTTTAAAACCCACATCCACAGGCGCAGGTCCCTCGTGGCCTCCTCGTGGCCTCCTCGTGGACGTGATTCTTCTCCTATTGGTACTTTATATGTCCCCCTTATTTTATTTTGGATCTTCAATGCGTCACTCTCGGTCTAACGGTATGTCTTCAAGTTTTCATATTTAGCTCATGTCCTCGTAATTCATGTAAATCCTTGAATATCTTGACTTCTTTACAACATCTCGGGATTACAGAATTACACCAAACACTTAAAATATTTTAATAACGACTAGATATGCAATATGAAATATAGCCTATCAGTTAATTATCGCTCGTTCTCTTTATCCTCTAGAACTAGGGGGAGTATTCTTTCTTATGGCACGTGTCATTGCTGTAGAAGTATTGAGACTTATCACACTTTACAAATTTATGCATCCCAGCAGTATAGTGTGCCTTATGCGCAATAACACTATGCTTGACCTTCCCTATCCCACTTCTTCATTTTTCCATGTGTTCTTTAGGTCTGTTTCCCTTGTGCACCAAGAAAACCTCGTTCTTGGTTTCCGTTTTGACACTTGACGTGGATATTTCAAGCATCACATCCAACTCTATCAACTTCTTTTCTCTTCCTCTTGAATAACTCCAAAACATCATGAAGTGAATAGAGAATGATACCAATGACCAACTCTCAGCCATAGCAAAACCAAGTATCTCCATATTATCAAATAATCCAATCAATATCCAAACATGAGATCCCACTAGCTCATATTTCTTGAATTTACAATCAATAATAATGTTAAAGGCCTCAAACTTCCAAACCATAGGCTTCTCCTTAATCATATATCGAAGCTCTAGGTTGATGTTGTAAGTATCTGAGTTCAAAACTTGTCTCACAATTCTGGACGTAAACTATTAAAAATACGACACTTGACATTAGGGATTTGAATATCAATGACATACTCCTTCTTTTCTTGCATTAGAACTATGATCAAGTTCATTTGTCAAGTTTCAACCGTTCAATTCATCTTTCTCAAGAATCAAACACATATTAGAAAATCCATTATTAATTTGTTGTCATACATAATTATTTAAATGAAATTAAATACAATAAAACCATTTATACAGAACAATTTGAAGAAAATCATACAAGCAATGTTAGAAGTTACTTACCATTTTATTCTTTTAAAGTTGGTCCCGTATCTAAAATGATTCCAGAATCCTAAAAATCACAAGATTTTGAACATGCTTCACTTTATCTCAATTCGTTTGATTTTAGGTAAGCAATCACATTGCTAATAATATCCAATACTACTCTTGATAGATATGGTTCATCCAATGTATTACTTATCTCTTTTTACCTTAACATCTGAGAACCCTTAACTGATATTGACGAACAAGACAAAATTAATATGTAAACCCCTTTAACTATATCTACCCGCATTTGTCTCAAGACTAGAAGTGTTGCTATCATTTTGGAAAAATCTCCGATTAGTGATCAAGAGCTTTATCCTCGTTCTTATTTCAGAAAGGAAGATTAGTTGTTGCACACTGTTGCTTTTGGAACATTGGTTTGTTATGTTGATTTGATCATATTAGGGAACTAACTACATAATCATTCCACACATATAAACCAGTTACTCCCTCCGTCCCAACCAATTATGCACAGTTTAACTTTCACCAGTTGACTAAATATTTTTATCATTGATATCTATAATTGTGTATATACAATTTATGAAAATTTGATATTTTAAAAAATACATTCTATTACGAATCTAACAAGATCACATATGACGATACCCTAACTTATTTATCAATTCAATTTTGAGGTCAAAGTTAAGCAATTTTGACTAAATGAATAGTTAAATTGCAGATTGGGATGGGACAAAGGGAGTACATTAATTTGGAATGTAAATTGATAAATATATTCGATAATTAAATAAATTTAAAATGATCCTAGTATGATCTCCAATCTTTACAAAATATTCATCTTATCCGTTGGATTCCATCTTTAGATCTTCTTATTGAACGTAAAATTTATTTCAACTCAAACAATAAAATTGAAATTCAATTTAAAATATTAGAAATGGTAAATAAAATGTATTAAAGTAAAATAATAAATAAACGGTACGTAACCACATTTAAATTTCTTATTGGTCATATTAGTCACCTAGAACCATGTATTTAATTTACTTCATACATTCTAGAGAAAAGTGTGTTTTTAATTCTATGTTTCAGTTGAAAGTGCTAATATAACCTTGTAAAATTTGAAAGTGTCAATCTAACCCTATGTTTTGGATGAAAGTGCCAATTTAACCCTGACAACCTGAAATTTTCCAAAAATTGATGAAATGACCATTACACCCTTGAGTTAAAACAATCAAAATAAAACAGAATAAGAAATGACCACAATACCCTCTTCTCCTCTCCAAATCTCTCGTCTTTCCCATACCCTCTTCTCCATATCTCGCTCCATCGCTGCAATTGAATTCTGCAACCAGGTTTTCAATTTGCAGCTGTGGCGGTTTCGCCGCTCTCTCTGTTTTTCTTATTTCTGCTATCTTTTCCGAGTCTCTCGCTATATTTTCATAAATTGGGTTTTTAATTTGGGTTATTTTCTTGTAGAAATGTGGCCTTGGTTTTATGACGTCCATAAAATTGTGTTATCTCTAGTCAGTCCAATTTTGCCGATCTTCAGATTGGGAATCAAAGTAAATGGAAAATAGCACTTGGTGTTCGCTCGGTGGTTCAATGTTTGCTTGAAATCTCAAGGGATGGAGCGCTCAAGTAGGGTTACGGTGGGTAGGGTTACAACAAGGGTAGGGTTACGACGAGGGTAGGGTTATGAGTGATCGGTGGTGCTGGGGAGGTGGTGCAGGAGATGGGCAAGGAAGGAGGCTATAGCAGTGGCGTTGTGGCGCTTGGTGGAAGCGCTCAAAGGTGGTGGCGGAGCGAGATCTGTCAAGGGTGGCACTCACTGGCGAGGTGTATAAGCGGCAGAGTGGTGGAGGTGGTGACGGAGAATTAGGATTTGGGGTCAGGGGTAGAGGAGGCGGCAGAATGGCGGAATGGCGGGGGCGGAGGTGGCGGCCACAGAAATGGAAGTCTGGAGGCGGCGGTGGTGGCACGGCGGGTTTGAGCAGAGGGGATTGGCGACGGGTCTGAGCTGGGTGGGGTGACGCGGCGGCGGAGTTGGTCTGGGCTGGGCTGGGCGGGGTGGTGCAGCGGCGGAGTTGGTGGTGCGGTAACAGAGCTGGTGATGAAGAAGGAGTTGATGATGAAGAAGAAGGAGAACTTTGGGGTATTTTTGTCATTGATTTTTTTTGTTTTAAGAGTCGGGGTATTTTTGTCATTTAATAAATGGTCAATGCTTGAATATATTTTGTCAATGCCGGAATAGTGCAATTTGGGTATAATTGCACTATTTTACAAACATTTAGGGTTAGTTTTGCATTTTCAAATTTTACAGGGTTATATCTGCACTTTCAAAATTAATAGGGTCATTTTTACACATTTTCCTACATTTTATTTTCCTATTTAATGTGAATGATCCAAAATAATTTTCAAAATAGATGATATAAAAAAAAATTATACAAAAATACACATAACGTAATTCAGTTAATCAATTTCTCAAATGTTTGTAGACGGTCTCATCCAAATAATTGTACTTGGATCCTTAAGTAATGAAAAAAAGCTCCAATTGTTCTATCTAGTTTAATGCTAGAAATGAGGAAAAATAATAGAAAGGGGAGTTAGGTTTCCTTACCAAAATTGTTGAAACTAAAATTTTATCTCTGGGCGAGGGATTTTGCTATAAATTCACCGTGCCCAGGAACAACTCCATCAAATATTCTACCACGAGCTATAGATGCCTGCATATTCAGACAAGAAGGGAGAGTTTAGGCTTCCTCGTATACGGAGAAAATTAGTTCGATCTCTTACCAGTGAAAATAAAAATGAAATTGAAGAGACTATGCTCATGTTGATTCTGTCCATATTTATTTTATTAACTTTTATCTGGTGGTACTGATCGACCTACATGGTAGAAATGGTCTAGTTTGTGATTGGAAGAATTGTAAAAGAATTAAAGAGTTTGGGGGCCTCACCCTTATACGTAAGATTTTGTTAGATTTATGGAAAAAAATATATTTATGAACACTTATCGATTCATAAAACTGATCGAAATGGATGATGCTTATATTTTAAATTCTTCATATTAATCCATTCATTTACCACTTGTAATCTAGATTTACCATAAGGGTGGAAGTAGTTGAACCTGCGTGTCCCAGAAAGTGAAACCGGTTATGAGACAGAGCAGAACAGACTGCATGACAGATCCTGCATTCAGTCCAATCCAAAGGCCACGCCCCTTTAAGTTGATGACAAGCCCCAAAATAGTGGCTACTGGGATTCCCACAATATGGAAGGCCCATCTGCCCCCAAATGCTGCCATCCGCACCCTCTTGCAACTCCTACACCAGAATTTTACAACGAAAATATGGTAATGTTGGAAATACATTGGATATATAGTCATATAGTATACTATAATAGAGGGTATAATTTGTATTGCACAAAAATTGAGAGAGAAATGAATGTGTGAAAAAAGAAAAGGGAGCACAAACCAGGGAGCAGTGCTTGTATGCCATCCATGATCATGAGGACAAGTGCTTTAGGTAGCTCACAACTTGGATTTCATTACTGAACGCAAAACCAACAAATTTGCGGCAGCAAAGGAGAGCAGTAGATGAGATCACCACTTCTGTCATTGAAACAACAATGGTTGCCCACGCTGCCACTTTAGCTGCCTCTGGATTTCCAGCTCCCAGCTCATTCGAAACTCGAGTGCTGTCAACATTATTATCAAACGCGCCAATTAGACCGATATAATAACAATTGAGAGGTGAAAACACAAAGAGGCAGCAAACCTTGCAGCAGCTCCCATTGAGTATGGTACGAAATAATGCAACGAAGCAATCATGAGACTGTTGTTTGCAAGAAAAACGAAGCATTTATAATCTAAAACTCGACCCGTGGTGAAAAGCAGGGAGTATATAATAAAATGACAGCCTACCATACGGATAGCACTGAAGTTTCAAGTTGGGGATTGGGCAGAAGTCCAGAAAGCAGAATCACAATTTCAAATGTCCACCATTCTAGAATAGATCAATATGATAACATTGTTGGTAATGGGTATTATTTCAGAATTAAATAAGAGTAGAATGAATAACAGAACGAGAATTACCAAACCATGACAGAAGAAGGGAGGGCTAACCTGAAGAACTCCCCGATACACGAGTAAACGTGTTTTGAGAAACACAAACGCGTGCCGTAGCAGGCTTCTGCATAGTTGACATACATAAGTAGTATGACATTGAACAAGTACGATAGCCCGATTGCCACAGCAGCTCCAGCAGTTCCAATTTGGAAGATAAATACCAGAGCTCAACAAACTGGCAGATGGAAGAGTAGAGCTGCAAGTGAGATCAATAGCATGGGAAGGATCAAGGTCTGAGTAAGCAAGTAACGCATCAAAGCTTGGAGAAGAGCAAAGGGAAACAAGGAAGGAATAACCCAAATCGCGAATCGTCCAGCTTCAGCTGAGATGGAATCGTCCAAGGCTGAGTTGTGCCTATATAAAATCTCCTATCCCCATGATTTAACGCATGACAATAGCATTTTGGAGGAGGTGGCTTTTAGGGTATTGTGAAAGATGAGTTATCTTGGCTATCTTTTGGCTCATCACCGGTTATGTGGTGGCCTGGATTGGATGGAGGGTTTGCTCTATTTGGGAGGGGTATTGCTCCCATGTTTTTGGGTAAGTGTGTTTTTCAGGTGTTGTGATGTACGTGTGTTTTCAGGTGTATTATGTGTCGTAAAGTTGTAATACTGAAATATAATGTTTTTATGCCTTCTAGAAAGATTGGCAAATGAGATTAGATAAAGAGGGGGTGGTTGATGATGATGTTATGGCATCATCACAAAAACCCATGAAGTGGGTACGGGGAAGAGCTAACGTGGGATTTATGGCTCAGGGTTTCTCTGGCGTGCAGTCAAGAGAAGGAAGAGTGCTATACATGTGGTATATTCGGATAAATCTGCCGACTGTAGCATGTGCGGTGGTTTGGCGTATAAGCGAGGAAATCTCGTTGTTTAACTTAGTTCGTCCTTCCACCATCGTGACACGGTGGTTTTATAGAGGGATGAGGGGATGAAATAAGACGTCATCTTATTTTGCTAAGGCCCTATATGATTAGGTTATGGTAGGTTTAGGAGTTTATATGTGCTTTTTTTCATGATCGGGTTGTATTCTATAATCTTATTGTAAGTAATATGTTTTTAAGGGAGGATTACTAAGGCTTTGTGAGCCGAGCTTTTGTTTCTAGTGTTAACTATTTGGATGTAATCCCTACAAGGTGTATTCCTATGTCTTTTTCTATCAGACCTATTTATGTGTCTAAGCGGGTCTTATTACTACGTTCTTCTAACATGGGGTAATATTTATGTAGTTATGTGTAATTGAATTGTGCGAGGTTGTTGGTATGTTCTATGTACCTTTGCAGAGATGTACCTTAGTTAGACTGTAGTATTCCCGTGAAGAGTTAGCGTAGAGTGGATGAGTTTAGATTGTTTTGTTGCTTTCCTCTTGGTATTGATATTTTCGTTATGCATTTGGTCATATTGTTCCTTTGGAAAACTCCTCATAGTGTCCCCCATTTTTTGTGTTTCTGGTATTATAAGGTGTGGTCAACTACCCAGTGATAAAACCAAAGACAAGAAAGAAAAGAAAACTTTGATCCCCACAAACGGCTCCACTGATGTGGGGGATTCCATCTAGTTAGAGGTAGAGTATGAGAACAAGCCATTTATTCCACTTCATCAGGTACCTACAAGAAACCTCTTGAGGTTTCCCCGGGAAGAATCTCCACTGCTTAAGTTAGTATTTTAGAAATCTATGTGCTTGTTTCTATCCCGATTCTTACTTCCTTTCTCCTTTTAGAGGCCATTTGTTCATGTTATCATGGCATGTGCCATTTTCCCCTTTCTTGCTAGACCGTAGTTCTTAATGGGACACATTCTAAGGGTGGTGGATTCTGCTTATTGTGCAAGGTGATTGCCCACAAATTGGTGAGGTTAGGGTCGCTTTGTTACTTGAAGCGCCTGTAGCCCCAACAAACTGTGACCGCAATGGTATGGTATATACCAATAAGATTTTATCCTCGACTCCTATTCACATATAAGACATATACCTTTTTTAATACTATATCACATGATGCGAAGACATTAATTCCCTGGGAACTCCTTTGGTCCATCACACCGTGTCGGTTCTTCCCCATCCTCAAAATCTCACATCCTCCACACATAAGTGGTGGTACGCTTTCACTATCACCTCTACCCCTTCCTCCCGAGGTTAATAAACTCGTGAACGCATGCAGTAAATTAAACCTAGGAGTAGCATGGGTCACCGAGACTCACATTGTGAATACCCATACTAAGCCCATCCCATGCCTCTTAGAACATTAGGACCTCATGATAAATCTAGGAGCATTCTCCGCCTAGTTGCTACAAACTTGGCATATGACCTTTGGGCATTATCCTATGATCCCAATCGAGTCAATAACATCACCTGAGTTATTTGACGATGACCCCGTTAATCGTCCACAAAATAAATCAACACGAGACTTACTCTAATATAATCCAGGGCACGTGTATCTTCAACTACCTCATGGTTACATCCCTCTGCCAAATTGACATAGAAACATAATACCCTCCTGTTTATTCTCGAACCTAACACTAAATCATGCAAAAAAACTAAATGTGCATCCTAATATCACTCATCACTCAATCATAGCAAGAAGCATAAGAAAAAAAAATTAAGAATGATAATAATAGCATAAAAATAGACATGAATCTAAGGATTTCCAAATCAAGAGTTAATAAATGCTTACAAATGCTCCCAAATTATAAATTAAGCTACAAAAATCAAACCCATGGTTGTAATAGGTTTAAAATCCACGGATGAAGTGATATGAATGAAAAGAGAGATAGAGAGAGAGAGAGAGATGGGTTCTTTCCTATTTGAATCTGCCTCCCTCATTTTTAATAGATAAAGGGTCACTTTATATAGTGGGAAGACAGAGAAAGCTAAAAGCCGCTGGTAAAAAACTAGTCAACATGGCGGCACAAATCGTGCCAGTGATAGACGACCGTGCAAAGTTGCAGGCCCCATTTTTCGGGCCTTATTTTCCTGCATCAGAGCAGAACGGACTGTGCCTATCTCCCTGGTTCGTCTTCTAGGAAATTCTTTAAAGCCTCCCAATCTAGCACGAACCATGCATGTTTGCACGATCCCTTCACTAGACCTTCAACTTCTGGGAAGTTCTTGTGGCACAAACCATTTAATATGACATTGTTCGTGCCCATAGAACATTTTTGAACTCCTTGAACCTTTTGCTCCTTTTTTCCTTCATTCTTCTTCCATTTCCTTCAATCTTCCATGACCTCCATCCTTCTATCAATATCATGATTGGCCTTCATTCGACAACCATTCTTTCAAATGACCTTCTCTCATGAGTGATCTACAAATAATCTCACAAAAGTGCATCTTGACACTCATAGAGGTAAATCCCCGTTAGGCTACAAATAGTTCACAAAATAGGGAAGGTAATATAGAAAGTCAAACAAGATTGTTTCAACTCCATATGATGCAAAACCTCTACAAACCTAATCATCCACCAATAAAAGGATAACAAAAGTGGTGTTAACTGATCTAAGAAAACATGCATTCTACGTCTCATCAACTAGTTAGGGTAAAATTCTAGAGGGTAATAAATGAGACACTAATGCCTTGAGTGGCACAAGATAGGCCGGTGAGTCATCCCACTCCCGTATTTAATTTACTGCGCTATGTCAGATTTATTAACAGCGGTGGTGAGGGCTAGAGGGGGTCAGTGCTTCTAGTGCCCTTCTACATTACTTTATAATAGGTAAATAATATAACACATCCAAATGGGACATGTAGACAGGAGCACAAATTACCCTCGTTCTACATACAACCTCTAAAAATTGAAAAGAGACAAAAATAAAACTTCCAAGCAATGACACTATAGAAGTTAAAGTAACAAACCACACTTTAAATTTTGACACTATAGAAGTTAAAGTAACAAACCACACTTTAAATTTCCTTCACTATTTGTTTTGGTGCTTCTACTTCATGGTGTGAGAGGCCTTGTAAATCATCTGCTTCTACCTTAAAGTGAGGCCTTTTACAATCAGTGCGGCGTTATTCCCATGGGAAATTAGCATTAAATTTTTTAACAAAATCTTACGGTGGCAACACTCAAATATTTTAGCTTCTACCTCCAAAGCAAAGATGCCTTCAATTTAATGTTTCGCACTGAAAGTTCAGCTACAAAATGCTTCTACCTTGAGTTAAGGTTCAAAACCTTCAAGTTCATTATTTTTGAAAAATGGTTCTACCATGAAACTATGCTTCAAGGCCATTGTACTCTAAAATATGCTCCTACCCTAAAAAAATTCAAGGCCCTCACTGAAAAATTATTAGAGAAATCTGGTTCTACCTTGAAGAAAGTTCAAGGCCTTTGATTAAATAAACTTTGGTTCTACCTTGAATAGAGGTTAAAGGCCTTCAAGAAATCCTCAGATAATTCTGCTTCTACATTGTAATAATTCCAAGGCCTTCTTTAGTGGTTCCTCTCTTGATAATTTCCATGTCTTTAATGAGCAAACCATACTTGCAAATAGAAAAAAACATTAAGGCATAAGAAGCCTAGGAACTCTTCAACTACTCTACACATATGTTTATAAAATTATGGAAACCGGGTATACTTGTACCTTGTATGCAATACGTAGATATTTTAAAATCTCCCATGCCACTTTAAGTGAGTGACCAACTTTGTAATTATATCGCCGGATTACAACGACCTGTCAATTCCAAACTGTCAAATCCTTATTGAAAAAAACATGCATATCAATGCGTCTGGATAAATACTCAGCTATGGCCTCTTTCAATCCACCTACAAAAAATTAGAATATTCCAAGGTTCATACATAATTTATTCCCTTTTTCCCCTTCCCTAAAATCAATTACTGTCAGATGTTGATATGAAGTTTCTACTGCTATTGCTCATTTTTTTTTCCTTCTCAAAAAATACTAAACAAAATAAAAAGTATTTCCATGATCGTCCCCCACGTTCCCTTAAAAAATTTCATTTTTTGGGCACCCCTCCTATTTTTCTCATATGTTCCACCTACAATAACTAATCTGGCCAGGCTCTGGTTAATGTACTTTCTGTTTCTTCTGCGCACTTCTCCCTTCTCCAACAAATCTGAAAATTTAGGAAATATTCATATGCTCATCTTCTATCCTCTCACAAATTTTTATAATTTTCTGGACATCCGTCCTAATGGTCTCCCAATTTTCCCTCTACAGTAGCCCATTCTAGCCAAATTTTGATGCTGAACTACCTGATGTTTTTGTGCATTCCGTACTTCTCCAAAATTCTGAAAATTTGAGAAATATTTCCTTTATTCATATTCCTTATCCCTCCAATAAAATCATAATTTTCTGAGCTATCCTCCTATTGTTTACCTGAAGTTCCATCTCAATCAAGATCTAAAACAGTATTATCATCACCTCCAACTCAGTTTCGGTAAAAACTTTTGATCCATTTTTTCTCATTGATTTATCCCTCCCAGCATGTTCATTACCTTCTACTTCATCACCAAAAGTAAGTATCCACCCAATTTCCTAACAAAAAATGACTTGGGAATAAATGATTAAGTACTGAATACACATCTTGAAAAATAAAAGATAGGACTCTACCTTGATATTGTCATTTTCCTTCCATGACAACCTTATTCCTCTCAATCCATATATGTGATATGTTGTATTCACAAGTGCAAGCATCCCATCCTTCCTCTTTGGTTCCATCCCCCAACAGTGCCTCTACACCCATTTTCCCGCACTTCTTATTGGTGATTGGGAACCTTTTAACTTGCAGCCATTGACGTATTTTGTCCCAGATCTGCTTGGTATATGAGCATTGAAAGAAAATATGTTGATTTTACTCATATTGTTGGCAGCATAACTTGCAAGTCTGTCTTTATCTTCATCTGTGGTTATCCTATCCTTTGTTCCCAATCTTCTATACAGTGCCAACCAAGATATAAATAGTGCTTTGGTGGTATATGCCCCTTCAATATAGCATTGCATACTTCCTCTTCCATTGAGGCCACATCATCATAAACTTCTGGCCATACTACCCGATGAATCACATCGTAAGCATAACATGTGAAGCCTTTTCCATTTGAACCGTACCAAGCCCTAATTTTATCAAGTATAATACTTTCGTAACCAGCACCAACCTTCTGCAGCAACATATCACAAATTCTACAAAGTTGTTTCATGTGTGCATATGCGCCATACTTCGTTAGTTGGGTACTCCCATATACCCACTCCCTTAAGGTAGAATGAGTTCACCCATTTAACCCAAGGCATCACTTTTTTCCGTGAGAGTCCCATATTTGTTGAGCAAGTGAAATTTTATTCCATACGTTGAAACCTCTCAAACCAAGTCCTCCATTCAATTTAGGTGAATACACTTTTTTTCATCCAACATTATTATTTTTTAACCCACCCCAAAAGAATTCTTTGCAATGCTTTGATAACGTGATTCTGTATGGGAAAATGCTGAATCCAATACTTAATTACGCCCTGCGCTACCAACTTCAAAAGTTTCAATTTCCCAGCATAAGGTAGTGTATGCCCCTTCCACAACAAAATAGTCTTTCTTACCTTTCCTACTAAATCCCCCTATTGCGATACTTTAAGCCGATTCACATCCAAAGGCACTCCAAGATATCTTACAGGAAGATTCCCATATGGGATTCCCGTGAATGTGAGTCACCAACCACTCTAATTGCAAACATCGTTGATTTTGATGGGTTTATTGCGAGCCCGACGTATTTTAAAATTCATTCGAACATTGAAAAATGATATCAATTGAGTCTTCATCCCCCCTAGAGAATATCATCAAGTCATTCTCAAATGCCAAATGTGTAATTTCCAAACTCGCGGACCTAGGATGGTGGCAAATAACCTCAAATTCTACACTCCTTCATGATCTCGGATAAGTACCCAATACATATGACAAACAATATTGGTGACATTGGATCTCCTTGCATTAGCCTTTGTTTTCCATCGAATTTCCCATGAAATTCACCATTCACTACGACTGAGAAAGATAACACTGCAACACAAAGCATGGTCCATCGTACGAATCTTTCTGGAAATTTCAGCTTGATGAGAACCCCTCCCAAGAACTCCCATGTATTGTATAAAATTCCTAGTTATATCAACCAAAATACTAACCCTCCTTGAGCTGGATCTCCTCACATATCCCCTTGCAATTTCCTGAGCTAGCATGATATTGTCAGAAATAATCCTGTCATCCACAAATGTTGTATGAGCTGGGTCTATAGTCTTCAGTAACACAGTTTCCATTCTTGTCGTAGTTACCTTTATTATCGTCTCGTAGAAGACATAACAAAAAGCTATCAGTATGAAATCCCCCACTCTCAAGTTGCTTTCCTTCTCCGGGATCAAAGAAATGGACATATGATTAATCTGACTTAATAACCCCATATTTTCAAAGAATTCCAATGCTGCATAAGGGTAAATTTCCCCAAACGTATCCCATTGTGATTTAAAAAATGCTAAAGTATATTTATCTGGTCCCAGCACCTTATCATCTTTAATGGAAAATAAAGCATCTTTGATTTCCGCCTAGTAAATCTTTGAGTCAGATAAGCCATTTCCTCTGCATCAATTCTCAGCCCTTCTTCCAATAGCCTCACAACAATTTTAACACGCTCTCTTGCTGCACCGAAAATGCTTTTATAAAATTTTACGACGCTTCCTTTTTCCATCGATGAAGTAATAACTCTGTCATTTACATCCATAACTGTAAGCATTATTCCTCCTTTCTTAGAATTGTGCTAGCCATGAAAATAGGAAGTCCCCTTGTCTGCCAAAATTAAGTTAGTAATTTTTGCGTTTTGCGCAAGAAATTTTGGCTCAGCATGTTGGGAAATAACACTTTTTTCATCAACTCCAATAGTGGTGCTGGTTTGTCTTCTGTAGCATTAACCACATCTAAAATTTCCATCGAAACACTATATTCCTTGTTCACGCGCGGTGCTCTATCTAAAATGTGGCTTAAATAATATATTCACAACTTTTTCAACGGAAATTTCAATCTCTTTAGCTTACGGGCCAGATGATATTGCTTACAACCTTCACATTCTCCATCCCATCCTCTTGGGAATTCCTCTTTCCATTGAGGGTGCATCCACCATATGTTCTGAATCCTAAAAGGATTTAAGAACCTTCTTTCTTCTTACTGTAAATTCACCACCACTCGGCCATGATTTGAAATAGTATTCGGGTTATAAAAAATTGTATAACATGCCCCTTGACCCCAATAGTCATTTATCAAAACTCAGTCCAATTTTTCCTTCATTGTTAAATTACTCCATGTGAAAATAGGTCACTGGTATTGAGAATCTTCCAAAGAACACCTCCTACATACCTCTTGAAATCCCAATATATAATACTGAGACTGCGGCTATGATCCACTCCTCTCTGAGATGCTTAGAGTCTTATTAAAATCATCCATAACCAACCACTATTTTCTCTAGGTACTGCCTATATCTAATTAACTCTTTCCATCACCTTCTCCAATTCTGCAATTTATTTGGAGCATACATCACAGTAAAAATAAATTCCACGCTAGTAGACAAACAACGTATTCGTAAATGAATGCACTGTTCTAATATTTTCAATCACCTCTACCTCAACTTACAAACCGTCAACCTATACTTTCAACGTTAATTTGAAGGGGAAAAGTGACATTTTACATTTTTATTTTCCCAATTCTTTTTTCTTTGTTCCTTTTCCCTTTTCCTTTTTTTATTTTTCCTCCCGTTTTTCCCCTCTTCTGCAGCCCGCAACCCCTGCCTTCCCCCTTTTTACCACCCGTCGCCTACGTCCTTCCCCTTTCTTCTTTTCCCCGCTCGCCCTGCTTGAAAATCCCTTCCAATGAAGAGTTCTGCAAACAAACACCCCATGCTCCATATATCCATAGTCAGGCCATAGTTAGTGGAACCCAACAAAAGCTTAGGAGGCCTGTAACAAAAGGTCACTACCCTACTAGTTAAGGGCGCCATGTTCCTTCCGTCACTGACAAAATTTGCCAAACCAAAATCTGTTATCTTCAGTGTCCCTTCATTGTTGACTAGGATGTTAGAGGCCTTAATATTCCAATGCATAATCCCCCGCAAATGAAAGTGATGTAGTTCAGATAGAAGTTGATGCATAACTCTTCACTTGTAGGGTTTTCAAGCAGGGTTGGCTGGTGGCGGAAAGAAGGAAGGGGAAGGGCAGGGGCGGCTGAAAGGGCGAAGGGGAAGGGTAGGGGTGGCGAGCGGCGGAAGAAGGGGGAAAGGAGAAAGGGAGGAAAATGAAAAAATTAAAAATTAAAAAAGGAAGAAAAAAATAAAAAGGAAAAGGAAAAGAAAAATGAGAAATGGGAAATTTCAATTTTACCCTTAAAATTAATGTTGAAAGCCTTAGTTGATAGAATGATCACGATTCATCCGTTTTGTAAGTTGAGGGACCAAAAGTGTTAAAAAAAAGATGAGGGGTGAAAGATGGACGAGCGTGATAGTTATGGGGCCACCGAAGTTATTTGCTCTTTCTAAAATTACAAAAAGACCAACCTGATGTTTAAAGATGAGTCTTACGACTTGTATTTTTTGTGTGGATGTAA
Source organism: Rubia tinctorum (assembly GCA_032355605.1). Classification (NCBI taxonomy): domain Eukaryota; kingdom Viridiplantae; phylum Streptophyta; class Magnoliopsida; order Gentianales; family Rubiaceae; genus Rubia; species Rubia tinctorum. Next base: position 6,972 of record JAULKM010167104.1, on the reverse strand, counting down.
AGAGACCCCCCTCTCCCCTTATATTCCAACATGTGCTCATTATAGCTTCACCGAGGTGAGTTTAGGCCCATCACTCCCACCTTCATTCTGATTTTTATTTCGCTTCTTAACATTCTTTGTTGGAGATGAGGTTATTTCTGCCTTCTTCCCTTTTGCACTTTTCTTTACCTATACCTTGTTATATTTGTCCAAAAAAATTTCACTCTCTTTCACCTGAATAATTGACTCGCGTGCCAAGCAGAGTCTCTCGAAATCTTCCTTCTTTACGTTTAATTACATCGAAAAATGACTTGTAAACTTTATTAGGGCTGTATTTCGTTGGTTGACCAAGTCGGATTCCATTATCATGAAGTGTATCAATGGATTCTTGTCTAATTTCTCATGGCACATTACCATTTTTCCCGGCGTAGATCTATTTGTTGTTAATAGATCGGTAAAAGTGTTGTTCCGATAGATAAATATTCTAAATAGTTCATTAATATTTGAACTCATTAGTTTTCCACCATTTATGTGAATGATGGGTCTCAATTCAGGAGGAAGAACTGGTAATAAATACAAAACCTTCCATTCTGGTTCTATATTTGTTCAAATAAACTGTTTGTCAGTTCCATACGCCGAAACAAAAAATCCTTTCTTCTTCCAACTTTTCGATCTTCCCAGTCATTTTCCATGGGAACTTCTTCGCCTAATTATTTCCATTCTACTAATGAATTTTCTGGAATAATTTTTAAACATGGATCAGCTAATTGTTATCGTATAGCAATCGTACCAGTTGACATTTCTCGATTTTGAATTGTATAGAAGCCTTGGGTAGTAAAAATAGTGGGATATTGTAGTTCCAAGGTTGTATTTCATATTCGAATAAACCTCATCATCATTAGAAAGTGATTTTTTTAGTTATGGGCCTAGCAAAAAAATAATTTGGGATAAGATCCTATAGGATCTCCCCCCTCAAAAATCGGGCTTGCAAATTTTCCGTCATCCGGATCAAGTAGGTATACCAAATAAAGAAAGGAGTTCTCTTGAGAAAACTTCCAAACAAAAGGATCTACTCGTTACTCAAGTTTCTAGCTTTCTTTTCTTAATTATTTATTCAATTACAATTGAATAAATGAAAAGGTAAAAAATTATTATGTAGTCTACTTCCCATCTAATTTCTAATGATGAATATCTTAATTTAATTCTTAGTAGTTGTAATGAAATTAAGGGATTACCTTGAAATTCATAAGAGATTGACTTGTCTATGTGCCGTTAAATTGAAATTCCTGACTGCAACCCGATGGTTATATCATGCACAATATCCCTACAGTCTTTAAGCGATCAATAGACTCCTGCAACCATGACATATTTACTTCCTTGAACATAATCTTTCCAAAATACTACAACCCAAAAAGTCTTTTTTACAAGGTACAAAGAGAAATAGGAATTTCTATTTATTTGTTACGAAACTAAACAAAGACCAAATGCCCCTTTCTTTTATTTGGGTGTATTGATTAAACCCCTAATTTTGAGCTTCATGTTACTCCTCCCAAGCGACGTGTCATATCTAGAGCATCCTAATTCGATTCCATGGAATGACAGTTTCTCGTTTGGAATATGTAAAATCAACATTTTGATCAAATCACACATCGTAATAGACTAGACCTTCTAATTCTTTAAGGGATTTATCTAAGAGATTCGCAATATAACTAGGAAGACATTTTAAATACCATACATGGGTTACTGGGCATGCGAGTTTGATGTAGCCCATTTGATACCTTTGTATACGAGAATTAATAAATTCAACACCGCATTTCTCGCAAAATTTTGGTTCGTCATTTTTCTCTCTGATTATGCGATAATTTCCACAAGCACAAATTCCACTTTTAATAGGTCTGAAAATTCTTTCAAAAAACAATCCATTCTTTTTCAGTTTATAGGGTTTGTAATGAAAATTATAGGGTTTTGTCACTTCTCTGACTATCTCTCCATTAGACAGTATTTTAGTTTCCCAAGCACTTATTTTTTGAGGAGAAACTGATCCAATTTAGAGTTGTTGATGTTTATATCTATCGATCATAAAAGAGAAATGTTGATTCATTCAGATTAAGCTTCCTTCCTCTGAATCTAGAAGTTTTTTTTCCAGATACAAGTAAATAATAAAGTTCCAGAGCTAAAGATCGTAGTTCTCGAACGAGTAATCAAAAATATTCTAGGGTACCCTCGGGATTAGGTATTGGTTCACCTTTAATTGATCATATTACTTCTTGGTAAGCTCTAATATGATCAGATTTATAAGTAAACATTCCTTGTAAAATATGAGCAACACTAAAACCTTCGAGAGACCAAACCTTCATTTCTCGTGCAACTACCCCCTCCCTCTTTGCCCTTCCTCTAAGGGGTTGTTGTGTAAGAAGTGCATAATGTCCACTTGAACGACCGTGGATTTTATCATCAACTTGATGAATTAATTTTAAACCTATTAAAATAGATTGTTCAAAGGATTCCCCGCCCTTCCATCAAATATTCTGCCTTTTCTCGGGTATTCAATGTCAAATGCCCATGGATTCATCGTTTGATTACTAGCTTGATATAATTCAGAAAATACCAGTTTTCTTGAAGCTTCTTGTTCATATCGCTCATGAAAGGGCGCTATTCGATAATGCCTATTAAACAGGTTTCTGGCTGACCCAAGTGGACATTCAAATATCTGTCCGACATTCATCCTTAAAGGTAGTCCTGAAGGATTAAAGACCATATCAACAGGTTTTCAATGTTCCAAATAAGGAACGTCTTGTCTAGGATTTTTTGGAAATAATACCCTTATTTTCGTGTCTTCCAGCTACTTTATCACTGACTTTAATGTCATATTTCTATTAAATATATACACGTATAGTTTCTGCATTATAACTGGAACCCCCTTCTTATGGATCCATCTTACATTAATAACCCAACGCCTAGCGTCTATAGGTAGTTTTAGAGACATTTCTTTTGAAGTAGGTACCTAAATTCCAAGGATGACTCGTAATAATCCATCTTCTGGAGCATATGACGACTCTTTGACCACCCGGTCATTAATTTTCGGACTAAAATATCACCTATATCTGCCCAAGATCCAAGAATCACAATTCCATTTTTTAAATCTAAATTGCGGAGTAAATGGGCTTCGAAATGGGGTATTTCATTAGTGACTTTTTGGGACGTTGGTTTGTCACATGGATTTGAATTTCATATTTTTATTTTTCATTTCATTTTCTTTTCCCATTTCTTTTTTCTTTCTTCATTGTCCCCTTTCCTTTTCCCCTTCCCCCCTTTCCACCGCCAACAACCCCTGCCTTCCCCTTTTCCATCACCCGTCGCCCTGCCCTTCCTCTTCATTCTTTCTGCCCCCCGCAACCCTTGCTTGAAAACCCCTTCCAATGAAGAGTTTTGCAAACACACACCTCATGCTCCATATTTCCACAGTCACTCCATACTTAGTGGAACCCAAAAAAGAATCAGGAGACCAATACCAAAATGTCACTAACCTACTTGTTGAGGGTGTCCCATTTATTTCGTCACTGAACAAAATCACCAGACCAAAATCTTCTATCTTCAGTATCCCTTCATTTTTTACTAGGATGTCAGAGGCCTTAATATCACGATGCATAATCCATTGAAAATGACAATGATCTATTTAAAAAATAAGTTGATGCATAACTCTTCATTGGTAGGGGTTTTAGAGCAGGGTTGGAGGGTGGCAGAATGAATGAAGGGGAAGGGAAAGGGCAACTGCGGCGGAAAGGGGGAGGGGAAGGGCAAGGGCGGCGGGCCCATAAGGAAGGGGAAAGGGAGGAAAAGGAAAAAATAAAAATAAAAAAGGAATAAAGAAAGAAAAAAAAGGAAAAAGGAAAAAGGAAAAATAAGAAGGACAAAAGGGAAATGTCAATTTTACCATTAAAATTAACGTTGAAAATCTAAGTTGACGGTTTGACTTAACTGAGTGATTGGGATTCACCAATTTTGTAAGTTGAGGGGCAAAAGTGTTCAAAAAAAGAGATGAGGGGTTGAAGGTGGATGATAATGAGTTTAGAGGTCACCGAAATCATTTTCTCTTTCTAAAATTACAAAAAAAAAACAATCTGGTGTTTAGAGATGAGTCTCATTACTTATCTTTTTATTCATGGAAGTCCGGAGACACCCTCCCCCTTATATTCCAACATGTGATCGTCAAAGATCCACCAAGGTGAGTTTAGGCCCATCATCGCCACCTTTATTCTTATTTTTATTTCACTTCTTAACATTCTTTGTTGGAGATGAGGTTGTTGCTGCCTTCTTCCCTTTCGCACCCTTGTTTACCTCTACCTTGTTGTATTTTGTCCAGAATTTTTCCAGTCCCTTTCACATGGTTGTATTTCTCCCCATAAACAATTCTTGTTGCTGGCTACTTGGAAGGTTTTTTCTTACTGATCTGCTCATTCGCAGTTCCTGTTTGTTGCACTTTAGAATTCCAATTAGGTGGTAAATTAATTTGCGCTAAACTTTGCAATGGGCTTTGGCTAGGACCTGACTCTTCATTTAGTTTCTTTCCACTGTTCAAAAAAAATCTGAATTTTTTGAACAACATACGACTGATCTTCCCTGCCTTCTCCATCCGTAAAGTTCTCACCATCATCTTCACCCTCTTCTTCCATATCATGCCTTTCAAACTCTTCGTCTTGGTATTCAATTGAACCTTGAATCGATGATTTCTCGCTTTCACTCCCTTCACTAAAATCTTCCTTTTATTCCTTTGTTTCCTCTTCTCCTTCCAGTATTTCATAACCTGCTCCATAAGAGTCTTTCGATTACAACACCCATTTTTCCACCTTCTTTCCCTCCAAACATATCCATTTTCCCAGACTTAATGTTTCTCCTTCATAATTCACATCTTTAGCCTTTTATTTTCCGTTAATTTCAATATCCGCATGTAGGATTCCCTTCTCTTCATTTTTATTCTCGTCTACCTTCTGATTCCCTTACTTATCAGCCTCATTTCCCCCCTCGTTGCTGCTTCTTAATTTTCACATTTTCAGCCATTTTTTCCATCTTCGCAACCCAAAGAATAATGCCCAACATCATTACATGTTTATCTTTCCCAATTTTTAACCCTCACGAGCTGCTCATGAAGTGAACCATCCACTCGTGTAATGGTAATCAATGTCTTGTATATTTTAGATATATCTATGTTCATAAGTACTCTAACAAAATCACCGTTTCTATTGCAAGTGTGATTATCCATACATATTGGGTCTTCTAAAGCAAAAGAAATTTTCTTTAAAGATTTTGGGTGCAACAGGGAGGGGAAAAATCCACTAACCTCACCCATATGTGGTTCAACGACCAGTGTATCCCTTTCAATTTTCCCATGCTTAGGTACTTTCTTCATAAACAAATTTCTTCCAAAGATATGGTAATCTCCCACCTCAAAAATTAAGTATTAATCTTCAGCCGTGCTAAAATTAAATTTTACAAATTACTTTTAGCCATAGTAACCACATAGCCCTTGTTCGAAGATTCAAAAAATATTTGGAAGTTCTCAATGCCCAAGAAAGTTAACTGGACAACAATCTAAAAAGCCGTAAAAGGTTTTCTCCTGTAGTTCAAACTCCTCTCCTACCTGCAAAACCGGGGTCTTAATCATCAAGTTTGGATGATATAGGGCCTCTCCATTTTATTCAATACCTAGTTCCATTTTAGCTTCTGTGTCCATGTAGCTAAACTTGGTATTGGCACAACTACTCTGGCTTCCTTCGGCTTGTCATTAACCTTCCGATTCTCCTTGAGGTAGAGGTTCTTGTATTTTATTATCCATGAATAAATAATAAGAAACTTTCAAATTCAAATCTTGAAACTTATTGAGCAACAATGAACCAATTTCTGAACTCAGTAAAATCGAAGCACAAAGAACAACAATATCTGGCAACGTGAGTAAATCTGTGAATTGAAGAGTAATTCTGAACCATTTTTCAAAACCAAGAAATTTCCGAGCACAATGAACAACAATATTTGAGCAAAAAAAATTTCAAAAACGAATTCTGAATACGGATTGCACCAACAATTTCAGAGCAAACTGATCACATAAACTGATCTTGGAAACTTCTAATCACAACAAAAGTTAAGCACACAAAATTCAAAGAAAATTATATGCAAGTGAAGATTGTAATTAGTGGATTACGCTGCAAACTTTCAAATAAAATTAGAAAAATAGGATTACGAATGTCCGTGAAAATCGGAAAAAAAACCAAAAGTGTACGATCCTGAGAAATATCTAAATCGATTCTACATTTTAGTGCATTTTTAATCTTTTAATCATTTCCAAATCTAGTGTATTCCATTGGAACATTCCAAAATCAAAACGAAGAAGGAATCTCGATTAAAAAGGAATCTTGAGGAAATCCATGAAAAACGACTTGAACAAAACCAAATCCAGTAGGGAATACTGGGTTTTTTCATGAATCCGTAAAGAGCTAAAATTTGAACATGGAATCAATCCTAATCTAGGAAGGAATACGAATATTCCATGATTGAAAGGAATTGTAGTGAAAAAATTACTCGAATCTGTTGAGAAAAGCAGCTACAATTATTCTACGGAGGTTGCCCCTGTTTTTCTTAAGAGCTTTTTTTCTTTGTTATACTGCCTTTCTAGGTATGATAGGCAAAGCTGAGAGTTTGACGAGGGGCGAAACCCAGATATTTGTCATCGTGGGGGTTCTCGATGAATCAATCTCTCCACCTCCTGTGATAATGCATAAAGTAATTAAAATTTGATTATGTGAATAGGAGTTGAGGATCAAGTCCCAAATGTTAAACACATGATGCAAATACCCCAAGATCATCATATCCATACTTTATTGATAAGTCCATATTATACGATGATTTTGGATCTTTTATACTCATTTTGGTATGCTTTTGTGCTTTGGATACTCCATTTTACCTTGAAATTCTATTACTAGAGTTAAGAGCGACTTTATC
>JAULKM010167094.1:0-15968 GCA_032355605.1 Rubia tinctorum | reverse complement strand
AATTATAGGTGTATTATTAAATTTCACATTTAAATTTATTTTGTTAGGTAAATTTATTGAAATTAATTATTAAAGGTATAATTAATGAGTAGGATAGAGAGAATCAAGTGAGGTCCATGAACTGGTTTGAGAGTGGTTTCCACCATTGTGGAGAAAAAAATGAAGTGTTTTGGTTGTGGTTTGAATTAGTGAGATGGAAGAGAGAAATTGATTATTTAATTAACTGAAACCATAAGAGTGGTTTGGAGTGGTTTTACCACTGCACATGGTCTAAAGAGGCTAAGCCAATTCATATTTCACTTGCAAGATCAATGGCTACTTCCATGCAACCAATTCATCAACTATTATTAAGAGTGTTCTCATCTCACTACTGTTCAAAAGTCTTGCTGTCCTATGATTTCAAGTCACTGTTCCTTTTTTCTTGATAAGTATATATAATCATCAATCTCTACACTTTCTTTTCCTTCAATATCTATCCCTTTTAAAAAATTCTTACCATTAGCACCGAAGGTTATCGGCATTTATACAAAAGGGTTCTAAATATTCTTCGTTAAACAAAGCTGTTGTGGCGGTCAGATTTGAAGAGCTGTGATTGTGGTTTGGATGGGAGAAGGGAGCTCTCTCCGGTCCAGTCCGAGGCAGTATAAGAGCTGATAGAACAGCTGCTGAATCATTGGTTCATGAACTCATCAGAGCTCAGAGCATATGGTGTTTTTGTGACTGAATGATTCAGGAGCTGTTTTCAGTTTTTGCTGTCACGTCTTGGACTGAAGGGAGCTCCCTTTATTTTCCATTTACTCTCTTTTTCTTTCAAAAAATAAAATTACTTTCTATGAACTAATGTATATTATACGATCATCAGATAATAAACTGATAAGAACAGATTGATATACTACACTTGATCGCTAAAAGTCCGAGAAAGGTACGTTTTTCACGTTTTATATTGAACTCATCATTTCATATTAATTGCTCACTGAATCTCAGTTCGTATTTCGTAACCATTACCGGCATGATTGTTAACGTGAAACTCGTTGAATTGTGCAATAGTGTCGATATCGGCAAAAGCTACAAATGGCCTCCTTTATCTCAGTATTTTCCTTACTAGCAGTTTATCTTGAAGTTTTATTTTCATTATACAGCAGATTGAATTTTTTTATTACATTAACTTTGCTCATCCGCAACTTGCACCTAAGAAAGATGCTTCGGTTTTATGTTCAATTTTTTCTTCTAAATTGTTATTAACATGTGTATTAAGGGATATATACAAATATAGCCATATATACTTTAGTAAGTGTACATATAATTCTTAAATAGTTCGAAATACAAAAACAACTCTAACTATTTCTATAAGTGCAAATATAACCCGAAAGACTACATTCCGGCATTTACTACCCATTTCCAACCATTGACCGACCGAAAATGACCAAAATACCCTTTTAATCTAATACAAAAATTAGAAAGATAAAATTTCCTTTGCCCAGCCGCTATTCTGCCACCACTTTCACCGTCTTCGCTCCGACTGAGCCACCACCAGGTCATCGCTGCGTAAACAAACCCACCACAACCAGATCCCCGCCACCTCGCCACACAGCCCCGGCCACTGGTCCATCTCCACACATCGTTTGTTTAGCCCCCTCCCCCACCACCAGCCACCCTGCCACTGGTCCACCACTACCTTCCAGCTCACCATTTTTCAGCCCGACCACCACCACCTTCCATCCCATGCACCACTCCCACCCCCTTTAGCCAGGTCCGCCGATGCCCAGCCCCCACAACCAAAACTCCGACTTCTCCCACAACGGTTATGAAGATGGAGAAGAATCCCTCAATTGACTTCTCTCATCCTTGCATTCGAGCCAAAGACAACACTGCCAGAGAAAAAAGCGGCGGAGAAAGCCTCAAGTAGCAGCCACTGAGCTAGACAAGGACGGCGACGATGACGCCGCAGATCTTCCTCGCCGTGTCCGGGATCCTCCACATGTAGCGGCGGCGGCGGTCCCCACGGCATTGGAGGAGCCCGGTGATGGCAATTTCGCTGCTGCCAGCGGTGGCACTGGAGAACTTGGTGGAGGAGGATTCAGAGGTCACGATGTCGAACAGGGCTCGGAGTAATTGGGTGTACGTGTCATCCAAGAACTTCTGGTCGGCGGAGCCTTTGTAAACTAGATTGGTGTAACCGGTGGCGAGAACGCGATTTGAGAAGATGGATAGAAGGCTAGAGAGGAAAGAAGAAAGAGAGGTCTGAAGCAATTGGGGTTTGGGAGTTTTGGGTTCAAAATAGTAAATTCATTTATTTTTTGGTTTTTCTTTTTTTTATAGAGGGGTAAAATTGACTTTTCACCCAATTTCAGCCTAAATCTACCGAAAAGGGTAAATTTGCACATACGCTAACTATCTAGCGTTATATTTGCACTTTCAATTATCAAAAAGTTATGTTTGCACTTATGTGAATTCGGTAGGGTTATATATGCAATTTTCTCTTTTACTAATTATGTTGTTAGTGGCGGAAGCAAAGCTATATTTAAGGGGTGCTCAAATAGTAATGACAAATATTTTATGCCACTTCCGAATTCCAATGCACAAAGTTTTGTTTTAGTCAGCCTAAACTTTAGTCCTGGAATTATTGTGCAATTATAAAAAGTTTCATTTGGGATGAGATTTTTTAAAAAATATGTTGATATATTTAGGGACCTACTGTGCAATTATCAAAATGTTATAAATACCACAAAAATATCTGGATTTCCAATTTTCTTTTCCTGACCGGAATTCTCTCCTCCGATCAAAATATGTAACCACCATGGTTGCGCCGCCTAACGCCACCATTCTGCCACAACAGTTCCGCCGCCTAATGCTAGTGCTTTTCCAGGTTTTGATCGATGCTTTCTGTGAATCCTGAAGACAGCGACGAATCTAGAAGATCGAAGCCTCTGGTGAATCTACACAGCGAAACCTCCGGAAAAGTTGTTGTGATCGACGTTTCCATTGTCGGAGATAGGTTTTCAATGTCGCGACGGAGAGCGATGCAATTTCCAGCGGTGGAGCTAGGGTTTGGCATCGCGATGGAGCTAGGAGACCGTATCCTTCCCGGCGATGGCGAGGACTGTGTTGAGGTTGCAAAGCGTAGGGAAGACGACCTGGATGGACTGATTGATGGAGTCGGAGTAGGCAATTCTTTGAGGCGAAGGTGAAGAATACTCTGGAGGCACTGTAATTTTGACTTTATGGGTATGATGTTGACCACTAGTTTCATTTCAACTCTGTAGTTTCGACTCTATAAGTTTTCATTTTGGACATGATGTTATATGCATAAATATAATGTGCATAAATGTGCATAATTGCTGAAGCATAAATGTGATGATTTTGGACATGTTGTTGATATGCATAAATATAATGTGCATAATTGCTGAACCATAAATGTGATGACTTTGGACATGATGTTGATATGCATAAATATAATGTGCATAATTGCTGAAGTATAAATGTGATGTTTTTAATTGGTATTTTTTCTTAGGATTTACTGAGGTTTAATAATTTGTAACTGATTTCATGATCAGTAAATTATCTATATAGTGTAGTGGTTAGGACTCTATCTTCTGATGTTACAGGCCTGAGTTTGAATCTCGTTAGTAGGCCTTGTTTTTTTGAAGAATATATATTCTTGAGGTTTTAAAATTTATATGACTGAGTACAGGATAAGGAAAATTTCTTTGGTGCAGTGGTTAGTACTCTATCCTCTGAGGTTGTAGACTTGGGTTCAAAACCCACTAGGTCTGTTTTCTTGAAGAATTTATGTTGTTGAGGTACTGTAACTTTTTTGTTGAGCTTTGTAGATTTTTTTCCTCTCACGTTGATATTTTCCATTTTTCAAGTGAATTTTAGTTGAGTCAATATTTTGCAATTTTTTTGGGGGATATGGATTGATATTTGTAATTTTATTTTTTTATTTTCTCATATTGATGTTTTTCACTTTCTGGTTGAGGTTTTTGTAATAGGAGATGATGTTTGTAGTGTTTTTTTTCTTATGTTTTTTTTATTTCCCGAACGAGGTTCTGGTAATAGAAGTTGATGTTTGTAGTATTTTTTTTCTTATGTTCATGATTTTCATTTTTTGGATGATTGAGGTACTGTAACTTTTTGCTGATGTTTGTATTTTTTTTCCTCTTATGTTGATGTTTTTCAATATTCGTGTGAATTTTAATTGATTGAGTTGATGTTTTGTCTTTTTTTTGTTGATATTGATTGATATTTGCAGGTTATTTTTTATTTTTTCATATTGATATTTTTCATTTTCCGGCTGCGTTTTGGTAATAGGAGTTGATGTTTGTAGTATTATTTTTCTAGATGTTGATGTTTTCCATTTTTCGAATGAGGTTCAGGTATTAAGAGTTGATGTTTGTAACTTTTTGGAGATATGGGTTGATATTTGTATTTAAAAAAATATATATTTGTTGACGTTTTATGATTTTTTTGAGTGAATAGTTTATACTCCTGAGGTACCGTAGTTTTTTTCTTGTTGTTTTTATTTTTATTTTTTTCTCATGTTAAATTTTTTTTCATTTTTTGGATGAGTTTTAGTTGATATGAGTTGATTTTTTTGTAAATTTGTTTTGGTTATATGGGTTGATATTTTTTGTTTTTTTCTCTCATTTTGATATTTTTCATTTTCTCGGTAAGTTTTATGTGATATGAGTTGATTTTTGTAGTTTTGGGTGACATAGGTTGATTTTTGTAGTGTTTTTTTTCTTATGTTGACATTTTTCATTTTTTGGGTGAAATTTAGGTGATAGGAATTGATGTTTTTAATGTTTGGTTGATGTTAGTTGATATTTGTATTTTCTATTAAAAAATTGATAATTGAAAATTTGTTGATTTTTTTAGTTGATGTTTTGTTAGTTGTAATCAACAATTTTTCAATTTTTTTTCAATTTTTATTTGATTTTAAATATATTTTGTTGTTTTATTTTTTTATTATATATTTTTTGCTCCAATTTTTTAGTTGATTTTTTAAAATATTTTTTGTTGATGTTCTACTATTTTTTTGCCGATTCTTATAATTTTTAGTTCGATGATTATATAAATTTTTTACATTTTGATTTTTTAAAATTATTTTCAAAATGTTTTGAATTTTTTCGCAGATTGCAAACAACGGGAAAATGATGGGAAAAAATTGGACAAAAAATTCCCTGAAAAAATAATAGTGATAGGTTGCTGTAAAATTATTAGAAATAGGTCCCCATAAATGTTTTAGAGATGGGTACCTGGTAGAATATAGTTAGTATTGCATAAAAACTCATGACTAAAAGTTTAGGTTGTTTCACATGAGACCATCTCATTCCAATGACATAAATAAGGTTTAAAACTAATATATAATATATAAATTTCAAAATTATGATCACAAAAACTAGAAAAATTGCAGAATTAATAGATTCACATCAAGAATATAAAGACTAAAGCAATTTAATTTAATATTTTTTCTCAATCATGCCACTTGCCATTATTAGTTTCAATTGTGTGCCACGCAATCGGAAGAAAATCATTTAGAAAGACAAAGGTACGTAGTATTAAGTTTTAAAGAGGAAAAAGAAAGTGGAAATCAAAACTATTAAAGAAAAGAATACAATTCTTATTTATACAACATGGTTGAGTTTGCATCTGTGCAGCCCGTAAAATACCCTACTTGATTCTTTTACTTTCTCAACCTATTTAGCCCATTTAATATTTTGATTTCATTCATTTAAGAAGGAACGAAACCATCACGTTCTCCAGGTCGTCTTATTCCTCTTAAAACCATATAGGAGGGGGGAGCTGATCGTTATACTCTCCCTCCAAATCTTACCGCAAAATACCTTGTTCGACAAGACTTAGGGGAGGCGGGAACACCCCTACCTTCCTTAGTTCTGCCACTGTATTTTTTGTATGAGAGACTCTTGACTGTACAAACAAAAATTTGAGTCAACTACTATCTCAGAGTTCAAATTGCATCCCAAACGGAGGTGAATCCCAGATAAAGTGGTGAATAGCACCAAAGTGGGAAGTGAAGAAGAACTCTTTGTTGAGGGTAACCCCAAGGAAGTTGAGATTACTTAAAAGGAAGTCGAATACACAAGATCTCTGAGGGTGTCTGCCACTACCAAACTCGAAAAGGTCACCCCCTCCACTGCCATTTCTGGCGACTTTGAAGTGAAAAGGAACAAGGAAGTGGACAACGAGGATCTCGTTGAAGTTTTCCGAAGGTGCCAGGTAAATATCCTTTTGCTCAGATTCTAGGAATTGCCAATTTCTTAAAGAAGCTTGCACAAAAAAAGGGCTAAAACACTTGGGAAAGTAGGAAAATCAAATATAGGAGATCATTTTTCTACTTTGTGCCATAAAAGGCTACCTAAAAATTGCGGTGACTCTAAAATATATTTTTATCCCTATTAACCTAGGTGGTGCCTTACTTAGAGAATCAATGATTGATTTTGGAGCATTGATAAATGTCATCACCTTTTCCCTCCTTAAGAGCTTAAACTTAGGAAAACTTCAAAAAATTAGTGTTATTACACAATTGGTCGATCATTCACAAACTATTCCTAAGAGGGTAGTAAAAGATGTGATGGTTAGGGTAGAAAAACTTGTATTTTCGGTGGGTTTCTATGTTCTTGATATTTCGCACGAGAGAGATGCACCCACAATCCAATCGAGGAGTTTCTGAAAGCGGCAAGAACAAAAATAGATGTCCATAATAGAACCGTAACTCTAAAGGATAATGAGAGAAAGGTTGGATTTGATATTTACAATCCTAAGCATGCTTCGGTTACTTCCATTTTTTTTTGCAATTGTATGATTTTAGCTTTTGATATGAATGATTTGAGCATGACATGTGTTTTTGAATGAGCCTATTAAGCATATTTAGCCTTTGAATGCCTTGATATGATTGAAGATGCTGATAATGTTCGTAGGGATGGTGAGCATGTTGTTAGTGTGTTTTTGCCTAAAGATGAGTTTTGTGATACACTTGTTGATACTAATGTGCAGCGGATTGGGGAATAAGAAAAACAATTAAAATCTCCTTACCCTTTTCCTCCCCAATTTGAGAAACGGCCGAACACTCGAACATTCGAGAGGAATGGGCATACTTGGTATTTGACTCCATAAAGTAAGGTATGAGCCGAGGCAAATGTCGCGACCTCTCCACAAGGTAATGTTGAATTAATACTGAGAAAATTTAAAATATTAATTGTGATGAAGACGATAAATATACGCTTTGCTATTTTCTTGTTTCTTTGTTAGGGTGTTTGTTTTGATTTTGTTTTGGTGTTCTTTTAGAAAGTGATTGTTTGTGTGTTTATGTATCTAGATGCAAAAAATAGGTTTTGGGCCAAATGGAGGTCAAACAGGTTGAAAAGCCCATGACTGGATCAAAGGGCACGAACCGTGCCACATGAACCAACACAGACTGTGCAGTCTGTGACGAATGAACTATAACCGCCTCCATCGACGAATCTGGTTCGTGCCATGTGGCACAGACCAAGCATAAGAACCTCCACTTAGAAGCCTTTTTCTTCTTCCTTCCTTCGCGCTACATTACCCATAATTAGGGCAGATCATGGGCATCGATCCGGATTCAAAGTCAACCCTTAGAAAATTTAGTTAGAAACTGGACTTGATCTGGATCCGTAGGGTAGGAAAATATTAGACACATACCCAAGCCCAATGGGTCTAATGGATTTTGGGTTCAAAACGGTTCCTAAATGGGTCTAACGTTTTAATTTTTTCTTCACTAAACAAAATATTTATTATCTTAAATATAAATAATTCAAGTTCAATATGCACCTGAGTTAATTATTAAGGGAAAAAATACAATCCATAATATTTGTTATAATGAAAGTAAAAAAAATAAAGAGAGAATATGAAAGTGATTTACAAACCAGGGTAAAAATTTTGTCCTTGACCTAAGCTTATCCCTACCCACGACCTATAACCTTCACAAACTAATTTTTTTGCCACAAATCTAGAAAACTCTTATTTCAATCAATTCTCACCTCCCTCGACCCAAACCCACACAAAATCCATCCAAAAACACCCCAAATAGACGAGAGATTTGACCAAAATCCTCCTTCGAGTTTTCTTCCAAAAATTCAAAAACAAATTGGGCATCTAGGGGTATTTTTGCATTGCCTATGCCTCGATTCACATAATTTGATCTTCTTCCGATTTTTTAATGCATTTTGGTCAAATTTTGAATCTTATTAGAATATTTTTGGATATTTAGGGTGTAGATTTTAGGCTTTTTCTTTGGAGATAGATTTTATATTATTGTGAGAATTTTGGGGATTGGATTGAGTGATTGTTCATGCTAGTAGTAGAAATTGATAATTTTGGACCGTGAGTATTGCATGTTAGTGAACTGTGATTGGGTAGTTCTATTAGAGTTTGTTGCTGTTGTTCTATTGTTATTTCAATTTGGACTATTGACAATTGAGATGGGGCCTGGAAAGATTGTGTTTGGACCTTCCACTTCGATTGCTCCTTACTTGAAGTTGTAAAACCTCAGGGAGAAGCACAAGAGGAGGTGGGAGAACCTTGAATGCAAGCCTCTTCCAGAGACCAAATTTGTGGACAAGGACACTTTGCAGAAACTCGAGATTTACAAGCCCTTGAAGCATTTAATGAAGATGATTGGTCTTCATGGGTCCTTGAAGAAGAAGGGTCCCACCTATAAGAAGTGGACTTTGAAGTTCCTCTGCACTGTTGAGAGGGGGACAAAGGATTCAGGGGAGAAGGTCACCCACTTCCATTTGAACGATCGACAAGATACTTTGACCTACATACAGTAAGCCACCCACTTTGGGTGGAAGTACTATCACAAGGTCTGGGGCTTTGTTGTGGAGTCTGTCGGTTTTCACTTGGAGACTTTCTGGATGGGGGTCACAAATAGGAATATGGACAGGAAGATCAAGAGCTTAGATATCCTTCATCTTCCATATAGATACATAGCCCAGTTGACTTCTATGACTATTTTTTGCCATGGGGAGGCTACTCAGTGCAACATTAATAACTGCTTCCTCTTCTGGTCGATGACTAGTGGCAAAAGTTTCCCTGATTGTGAGGAGATATGTGTTGATTGATCCTATAAGGCATCGATGAGGAGAGCCCGTCATAATTATACGGGAGGCATGATCACCCACCTAGCTTTAGGATTCAGGCTTCGGGCACACACGAGTGACTAGATTAGTGCTGATTCCGCCAACTACGCATACACCCATAGTGGCTTAGTTGATTCCATGATGCTTAGATATGAGGGTTAGCATTTAAGCTGGTTATATGGCAAGAAGGTTACTCGACTCATGAGACCCCCGTAAGAGTGGAGGAATGCTTATCGGAAGAAGTACCACACCTTTGAGGCCTTGATAGTAGGCCCAAATCCCAAGTTTAGAGATGAATTCTACGTTGCCATAGGTCTCGAGCATGGAGGTTCATATGTTGAGGAAAAGTAGCATTCTAAGCAGCAGCACCCTAAGCAGATGTAGGTGAAGCCCTCTTAGCCACATCATGCTCTACACCAGTTCTTTGATGGTCAATCTTCGTAGTTGCAACCATACCTGCAACCATCTCCCCACCATCCATGGGAGTAGCAGTAACCATCTCCTCAGACATTCCCACCCATCAGTGGGAATTTCATCTAGTCTCATCCCTGTACGATTACTTGGAACAGTCACCACAGTATCGGGCACCACCTATCTTTCCTTGAGAAACTATGGAGCAGTGGATCTCGGGATGCTACAAATAGCTAGCCACCAACTTCGATGCCAGGGTGACCAGTTGAAGGGCATGGTCCTCTCAATTGATCATTATGGCCATCAATTGTACAACATGATCAACCGCATCGACGAGGTGGGCTACTTTGTGGTTGATTATGGTCGCTGATTGTACTTCTTCCAGGGTAGATTTTATCATCTGGATCATGATTAGAGATGGGAGTGGGACTACGTCGATTGGAGGGAGAAAAAATATGTCGAGAATCACGAGGAGAGGTTGGATAGGATGGGGAAGCTAGTATTGGAGGTGGCGTGGTCTATTTGATGAGGAGTGTTGTAGAGAGCATGAAGAGAGTTGTGAGTAGAGGCGTATAACTAGGCGTTCCAGACGTCCACTCAGCGACGATGAGTGATAGTGTTTCTGATTTCTTCCACCTTATGCACTTTGGAGCATATAGGTCATGCATTGAAGACAATGCATACATTAAGGGCGGGGAGGGGTTTGGAAAAAACTTTTGATTCGCTATATGACATTTCCGGGTTTTCTCTGTTTTTGTGTGTTCTGGTTTTTAGGTGTTGGGACACCTTTGGAATATTATTTTGGTTTTTTGGGTAAGTTTTTTTATGTTTTAAATTTATTTTTGTAATAAGGAGATCTTTAGGGTCCGCTAAGTTGAAAAAATTGAAAGTGCATCTTAGGAGAAATTAAGGGGCCCAAATAGGTCAAAAATCCAAAAAGGAGATTTATGCAAAAATAAATCGGAAATTGGCATACTGCACAGATCGTGCCGCTCAGAAATTGGCATCAAGGCTTGAAGTCTACTCCAAGGAAACAAACCATGTAATATCACACGATCCGTGCACTCAGTAGTCATCGACATGACCCCAAATGGACCGTGTAAAATTACACGATCTGTGCTAATCATAAAGTTCAGAAGCTCGGAATATCAAGGTCGCAGAAAATAGACCGTGTAAAATTACATAGTCCGTGCATTCAGAAGTGTACGTCGATATTCGAGACCAAGGCCTAGGAACATACTGTTTGAATCTACACGATCCGTGCAGGATAGAACGATCTCTACCGACCGTGTTCGCTAGGGTTTGATTGGCATATTTTCCTTCTCTCCTCCCACTATAGAAGCAACACTTTATCCTTTGGACAAAGAAGGAAGATGCAAATTTTAACACTATCCTCTGTACTTTTTTTCTCTCTTCATTCATTTCATCTTATTTATGTCTTTTAAACCCAAATTTGTAATGAGTTTTGCTAGTGAGTTTTGTTAGATTTAAGTAGATTAATACCTGGGAGCATTTTTAAACATGTTTAATTAAATATTTGTAAGGTTCTTAGATTTATCCTATATACTCCCTCCGTCCTAGTATATCTTGCTTATTTGACTTTTGAAAGTCAACTGCATCAATTTTTAACTATTAATATCTTTATTTATGTGTGTAAAAGAAATTCAGAAAAATATAATATAAAATACTTGTTATGATGAATTCAACGACATATAATATGATAATAGTTTTACATGTAGAATAATAGAATTTAATAATTGAAGTTGGACTAGTTTGACTTTCAAAAGTCAAATTAAACAATTTATAGCGGAACGATGGAGTATATAAAACAAACGGACAGAGTCATTAAACACGACCGTCCATTTCCACAATAAAACCAAATTATGTAAAGATTGAGTAATCTGATTCACCAAATTAGGCCGGTAGATTATCTGAATTGCACCCATTTAAATTGAATCAAATTTTAGTAAAAATAAGTGTATTAAAAAGTAATAATGATATGATTAAATTAAATTATATTTTATAAAACTAAACTTTTAATGAGCTGAAACAGAACTAAATTAAAATGCAAATAAACTCCGAACAACCTAACCTAAATCTCACCAACCATAACGTGTTTTCATCGGATCAGAAACCTTACCCACACCTATAAATACTCCCCTCGTTTCAACACCAACAATCTCACTATTTCATCAACAATGACACAAAACCTAGCCCTAATCTTCCTTTCAATCGCCACCATTTTCCTCCTTCAACCGGTAAAAGGAGACGAAGCCCTAATCCGAACCGTTTGCGGGTGGACACCAGAGCGGGATGCCTGCCTTAACTGCCTTCACAGAGCCGTTGGGAGCGGCCACAAGGACCAGACAGAGCTCGCCGCGATATCGATCAACTGTGCAGTTTTCCTAAGCGAAGAGGTCATGAAAGATTTCGCCGACATTGCGAAGAGCACCGGTGATTATGCGGTGAAAGATATTTGTGCGCGATGCGAGCGAATCATTGGAGATGCTTTTATCAGTTTGCAGCAAGCGATGTTGGATTGGAGCAACCGCCAGTTTCACAGCGCCGGCGATGACGTGGGGGTCGCCAGAAATAAGTACTCAGATTGTGCTAACCTTGCTCGGAATATTCCGGCACCGCCGGCTAAATTTTCCGGTGATTTCAGTTTGTTGAAGAAAGATTATAGCAATACTCAAGCAATTTTATACAAGCTCTAGGGTGTTATGTAAATTATCTATCGTGTGTTAATTTGCACTTTTGAGTTTTTATGTTTTAAAGGAATTGAAAGTGAGATAAAACTAAATAAGGGTGTCAAAATGACAAACATAGCCCCGATTGACAACAGAAAGCAAATAATCTTTATTATATTGTGTTTTGTGAAAATATTATTCCCACAATTTCCTATAAATTCAATAAAATAAGGGGTGTCAAAATGATGAACATACCTTGATTGATGACAGAAAGAAAAGAATCTTTACTATAGTATTGTGCTTTGTGATAAACTTTATTTATATAAGAATAACTATATGAATTATAAAATAAATAATCAATTTAGTTATAATTTATTATATATTTAACAAGATAAAAATTATGATTTTATAATCTTCCAATAAATAATACTTCATCCGTTCCATAGAAATTTTTCTACTTTCCTTTTTGGTATGTTCCATCAAAAAATTCATATTTTGACTCATTCCTCTCTTGCACACAATTTTTAGTGGCTTCAATTCTTCCATGGCTCATGTAAAACTAAAAAGTAGTCTCAATCCCCTCTTTCTAATTAGCCAACTCAGCATACCTAAATTGGTGTGCAAAAAGCTGATATGCAACTTTCTATGGAACAGAGAAAGTATATTGCAAGTATAAGAACTAAAAATTTTAAAAATATATAAAGAAATATTGAACTTGTAAAAAATTAAATATATGTCTTCTAAATAACAATTAATTAACAAAGTCAATGAAAAAACATGTTTAATATTAAGGAAAATATATTCCCACAATTTCGTCTAAGAAATAATATATTGCAAATATAGGAAGTAAATAAAAAATGAAAATAAACTTTGAACTTGTACAAAAATAAAACTTGTGTCTAAATTACAATTAATCAAAACAAATCAATAAAAAAGCATGTTCACTGTTAAGGAAAATATATTCTCCTTGTTTCTCAATAAAATTTATAAAATAAAATAAGGGGTGCCAATATGATGATCATGCCTACGGTTGACTACAAAAGTCAAATAATTCTTATTATATTATGTTTTGCGACAAGGAATAATATACTGCAAGAAGATTATGAAAGAAGTTGTTTTCATAAGTTATAGAAAAATGGTGTTTTCATAATTTATAGAAAGACCAAGGTTTAAAGTGCAAATTTGAAGAAATTAAGATAAAATTTTTGAGTTGTATTAGTCGGGCCATAAACTTATAAATACTATATGTTGCATGCTAAAATTTTAATATTACAACTAAAATATTTTATCTTTCTATAATTATAATTCAACCCTGTCTTTCCATATGCCTATGGAAAGACGGTTCTTCCCAAGAGTTTGCCTTGCAAGAATAGGATGTAAATAAATAAAAAAAATATTGAACGTGTGCAGAAATAAACTTGTCTTCTAAATTACAATTAATTAACACAAATCAATGAAAAAACATGTTAACTATTAAGAAAAATATATTCCTACAATTTCTTATAAAACTATTTAAAAAAGGCAAAGTATTGGGAAAGACGATCTTTCCATATACTTATGGAAAGACGGGGTTTAATTAAAATAATAAAAAGTAAAAGGTCTTAGTTGCAATATTAAAATTTTATCATGCAATGTATAGTAGCTATAAAGTTTATAACCCGATCATGCAACCCAAAAATTTTATCTTCATTTCCTCTAATTTACACTTTAAACCTTGGTGTTTCCATGACTTATAAAAAGACCGTCTTTCAAGAGACGTACTTTAAAAAAAAAAAAGTATCTAAATGATGAAAATACTCCTGGTTGATGATAGAAAGGAAAGAAACATTATTATATTGTGATTTGCGATAAGACAAACATGCTCACTGTTAAGAAAAATATATTCCTACAATTTCCTAATAAAACTAATACAAAACAAAATAAGAAGTATCTAAATGATGAAGATACCCCAATTGATGGAAAAAATATATTATTATATTGTGATTTGAGATGAGTCAATCTTCCTAATGTCGATTTTCCCTCCCAATTTAAATGAAATGATTCTAGTCAATAAAAACGTATCAACAAGATATTTAACTCCGAAATATTTAATTGAAAGGAACATTAATTATATATCGATATTTTATTTTTCAGTTGCATCTCGTTATTACTTAAATTGGTCAAGAAAAAGATGGGTATGCTAAACACGCATATTATACTGCATCCCGGTATATCGTAAGTATGATATCCCCAGAGATAATTATTGAACTAAAATACATTTCTATAATAACTCCTAAAATATCTTTTTATGTAGCGGACGTAAATAACTACTTGGTTAATGTGATTTAGTAATGGGGATACATTAAAGTATAGAGTCCGTCTCATGCGAGATCGTCTTACCGTAAGACCAGCGACTTACAATAATGTAAGGCAAAAGACAACCCAAATTTGGGGGTCCTAGCGTAAATATTTTTTTCGGTGCCAATAAAAAAGCAATAAATTAGGAGGACTAACCTGCAAATTGCAAAAAATGGAAGGAAACTTGAGAAGAAAGCGCGTCTGATGAAGGCGCACAACAGAAAAATACGCCACCAAAGAATAATCAGTGTTTCATCCAATCTCAAACACTGTAATCCATCGATAAAAAAGGTTCGAAGATCTCATCCTCAACGTCTGCAATCTGCGATCATGAGCGAAAAAAGCAATGAACAACATCGATCAACAAGCAATCAGATTCGTTATTCAAAATTACATAATCAAATCGGCTTCTTGAACAATCTACAATCAATTTAACTGACCTTTATTTATTTTGCAGATCGGAAGATCAATTGAGGTGCGAAGAATATGATAGCGAAATCGAAGATTCATCAACATGCCTTTTGAACAATGAAAGACAAATTACTGTGGTGAACGACGCAGTCAATGAAATCGAACAAAATTATGTAAAAGGTAAGTTTTAAAAACCGGAATCATCATATAAAACCTGATTCTATCTTCTTGCGAATGTTTCAGCTCCAATTGCTTGCGAACATTTTGATGCAGACTAATCTTTCAACTCAAAAAGCTTCCAAGTGTTTTGAAGTTCATAATCGATGCTATGTACCAGTATATATAGATAATATTGTAGATCTGTATCAAAGTGTGACCTCAATATATTTTTATGTGATGTTACTGATATAGAGATTGATGTGTTAATCAAAGTGTCTGATACTTGTCCATCTGATGTGAATTCTTGGTGAATATTGGCTGCTAGAACTAGTGTGTCATGGTATAAAAAGAATGATTGATTTCCTTATGCTCAGTGATAAAAGTAGATGCACGAAAATGGCATGGGTAACAAATCTTAGAAATCTTATTCAGAAGCTGACCTATATTACTGCTATGCGATATATCTATTTTAAGGATTGATGTTTTAATAAAAGTGTTTGATGCTTCTGTACCTGATTCAGAAAATGACCTACATATACTGTTATGTGATGTTTCTATTATATGGGTTGATGTTTTAATAAAAGTATTTGATGTTTCTGCATCTGAGTCAACTGTTCCTGAAACTGATAGAGTTGATCTGTGACTTTATAAACAAACTGAATGATCTGTGATTTAAATGACAAATCTACCAGATGATTGTCCTAATCTATTGGAGATAGATGCAATGGAGTGTTTACAAGGAGTGAGAGCAAGAACTTGGGAAGAGCTTGAAAAACTCTATCGAGCACATGCAACTGCCCTTGGATTTTGTGTAAGGAACTAAACAACAAGA
>JAULKM010167084.1:0-15969 GCA_032355605.1 Rubia tinctorum | reverse complement strand
AGAATAATGTCAATGAAGAAAACAACTTGACCAACAATATCCAACACGAAGATGTTCTTTGGCATTCCCCTGAAGAATCCGAACTCCAAAGGAGTAAAAATTGAAGAGTAGAGTGCCCATGCAAGTATGAACTTTTCCCATGTCCGATACCACCTGCATTTTATCAGGCAGAAAGAAGTTTACCTCATGAAAATACTTCATCTCAATCATCATAAACTCACTGTTATAATATCTCTTCATTCATTTTGGCAGCTTAATGGTTTGGTTAGATTGAGGTTAGCAAATGTCTTAATCCTCAACTTTGAAATCAGGTAACATATATTGATTTCTGAAACATATGGATCAAATCCATGTACTAAATACGAAGAGTGACTTTATATAAATGTTTCCATATGCCAATCAAGCTGCAAAGAAATATTTTACTGTCATATTCCTTTTCACCTACATCTGATATTGCTTCTTTCCAGATTATAGAAGGACTTGTTAGCTACATGTGCAAGGAAAGTAGGAACTAGACACTAGTCTATCTAACATTAGTTTTAAGTAACCCTGTATGATTGATGCATCTTCAAGGCTTTATCCCCCCTTTATATTGTCCTCTTCGATTGAGACACAATGCTTCGCTTATATTCTAATATAGCATATCTTTCTCCAGTGTCTCATTCAAAGTGTACAATTTGACACTAGAACAGACCAATAAGAAAAGTGTGCAGTTTGAGTTGGGGCGGAAGGAGTACAACCTAAATATATAATATACAGATAGGGAATGCATGCATGACCTGATGACCAACCTAATTATGCAGTGTGGGTGGATAATAGCAAGGTGCTTTGATGATGTGGGGTTTATAAGAAGGATGTGGCTCCCCTTTCTCTAATCATCCTATTAATACTACCACAAGTGAACTTTCACAGGAAATACACCTCAAAGTGTTTCCCTTTTCCAACCACTCACAGTCACAAATCACAGCACCCCATATTCTGAACTTTTACACTTTCTGCCTTTTAAAATCAGTTAAAACAAAACTACACACTTAACTTTCATATACCATCTTTAGTGCTACAAAGGGTACAGTTTATATTTTCATCTTAAGTGTCTATGTTTAAATGAGACTTTCCCATATCATATTATAAAGATTCAAAATGTAGGTTTTTGGTCAACCTAATTAATTTAAAGGGCTGGATTGTCAAACATCCCCGTAATTAACCGGTTCAAATTAATAAAAGAAACTTCCAGACACCAATAAAGGCCTCTCTTTTTTTGGTCAAACCAATAAAGACCTAAGCCTTACCTAATCGAAGACAATATGCAACTTGTTTATCATCCAGCATCAAAAAGAAAAATAAATTAATTAATACCTAAATTTATAAATGGTCCCCAATAAAAGTTTCCCCTATACTCAACTATAGCGATACCGATCAAACCCACAATATTGTGTTCAATCACACAGAGGGAACAAGACTTGATCTATACCACAATTATATTTATGCAATCATTTTGAAAGATATTGTAATTTTCTGATTCAAAATCCTTAAAGTCAACGCGAAAAATCCAATCCATGTTCATCTTGTCAATTTCCTCCCAGCGAAAAATAGCCAGATTCATAGAGAGGGACCAACCACCACACCTCCCCTGCCACGTTTCACAGCCATAGATGTACAAATAATAGCTTTTTTTATAGAATAGTTATTGTAAAAACCAGAATTAATCATCCTGTTTAATAAATAATAGAGATGATTCCATCCCATAAACCCAAATTAGTAGGTATTACGTGACTAATCATCAAATTCTCGTGAGTGTCCATGTGAACTCTATCACGGAATTACCCGCAAACTCAGGAAGACGTTGATCGATCAACACTGAACAGCTAAGAGCAGCCATTAATTAAAGCGATAATAACGTAAACAAATCAAACACACACACAAACAGTGACTCGCCGGACCTGTTGTTATCGGGATCAATGTAGCCGTGAGAGAGGTCGTTGAGAACATTTCCCCTGCTAAACCGGCGGCGGTTGCCGGAGCCGTCGAGTCCCAAGTCCGACTTAATCAACGCGAAACGGCTCCCGAGCGACGACTGAATCTTATCCTTCAGATCCTCGACCTCGTATTCTCCATGGCCGCCGTTCGAGCTCCCCCCTTCTTCCTCCGGTCGTCCCCGTCTCCCCATAATGCCCGATCACATAATATGTGAAAAGTGTGCGTTTGTGTGTGTGAGAGAGAGGGATGGAGGTTTGAATTGCTTCACGATCTTGTATTTACTGTTCCTAATGGATTTCAAATGTGTGTGAAGAAGTGAAGATATTGGAGGGAAAAGGAGGGATTGTTGTGTTCGTTATTGTTGGGAAGGATGGACACGGAAATGAATGGCCGTTTCCCTGCTATTTATAGACCGCTGTGCAAATCGAATGCCTTCCTTTTCTAACTGAAACCAAAAGGAAATTGATTAAATTGTATGGGAATGGAGGTCACTTATCAAATAGGCCTATCGCCGTTTCATGCTTTACTAGTCTACTCCCTCCCATTTTTTAATATTTCCTTTTATATCTGGTCTTTTAATATTGACACTTTCTTTTTTGACAAAATTAAAATTAATTTCATCCACTCAATTTACTTTTTACCATTCCTATACAATTTCTTCCACTCATTTTACTTTTCAAAAAAAATGTGTCCATTAGCTTGGTGCCAAAATTTAAAAACCAGAGGGAGTACTAGATAATTGAGAAACTTGAGAATTTTGATGCATGCTTTTATGTAAAATTATATGTTTTGTTTTTTTTAAAAAAAATTGTTCCTGAAACATTCTCACATTATTATAAAATATTCTTAATTATTTCCCACATTTTACTAGCTAGTTTAAGTCAGTGGTGGAACTGAGGGGGGCCGATTCGGTGCGGCCATCTCGGTTTCGTTCCGGCAGTTAAGGGAGTTTTTGCTTCCTTTGAAAGTTTCGCCCAACTGAAATTTTTTGCTCTGCTCGTGTTCTTCTCAGAATTTTGAGAAAGAATGTTGTTTTTTGTCAGTATAGTTCAGCCCCCTTCAAACATAGTCCTGGTTCCGCCACTGGTTTAAGTGAGTCAAAATTTGAATCAACATTTCTAACAGTGGCAGTGTCACCACTGGAAAGCTGAAAACATGAAAAAATAAGGACAATAGAAGAGATGATGAGTATGATTTGATTGGTGGTGATTGAAAAATGGTGAGGAGGCGGTGGAGAAAAAGAATTAGAAAAAGGAAAGTTATGAAAAACTCTAATTTAACCTCAATTTTTTTTAAATTATAAAATTTTCTAATCTTGATAATTGTTGAATGGTCCGTTAACTTCATTAAAACGTGTTATATCAGGTAAAGGGATCAATTAAGAATATTTCACAATAATAGGTAAAAAATGGAACGTGATGTTGAAAAAAATAACAAAACCTATAATTTTACCTAAAAGTGGGTAGCTAAATTATCATTTACTCCTAGATAATCAAAAAGTTATACTCCCTCCGCCTTAGTAAGGTTCCTAATTTCCATCTTTATTTGTCCTAACCAAAAATTCATATTTTTTTATTTGGAATGAAATTAATTTGGCCGGATCATTTTAATCTCTAACTTTTTCTGTCACATTAGCACACATAAATGCCCGTGAAATTTTTTTTATATAAACCTTACTCTCTTACGAATTTTAAACAAGAGGAAGTGGAAGGTGTATATTACTTTTTTTAACTTAAAAAATATTATTTTTAAATTTAAATATTGTATCTTATAAGTTAAAACATGTAAGAAGGTGTGTTTGATGGCAAACATATAAAAATATAATATTTAACTTTAAAATACTTTATTTAAATATTTAATTTAAAAATATAATGTGTAAATAAGAAAATACAGTGAACTTCATAATTAAACGATACGCCCACCCTATAAATATAAATAAATAAAATGGTACAATTTAAATTGGCAAAGTTTTGGAAAAGACGAGGTTTAATTAGAATAATAAAGGTAAGAGATTTTAGTCGCAATATTAAAAATTTATTATCAACATGTAGTAGTTATAAAGTTTATAACCCGATTCATGTAACCCAAAAATTTTATTTTCATTTGTTCTAATTTACATTTTAAAGCTTGATTTTTACATGACTTATGTAAAAATTGTTTTTCAAGTGACGGACTCATTTAAATTTTCAATGTCTATATTGAGTGAAATTTTTTCTTCATGCTCAGCAAGTTCTGGAGATATCCATACGTTTACCTTAAATAAAGTTACTAAATACCAAATCAACCCTAGTTGTCGGCTTTATCACATTGGTAACTTTGTTCCTCACTCCATCTTATCTGAAAAGGTAAACAATTTTATCAACTTTCTCAAATTATATTTGAATAACGATAATTTTAGTTATAAATACTGATGATGTGTCAAAAATTAACATTTATAAAATACATCATACAAAAAAATCAATAATATATTACACAATAATATTGTTGTCTATATTAGCGGACGTTTTTAATTTCCTTGCTTATAAATTTTACAAGTAAAGATGGCGGCGGTCTTTGGTTGCCCATTGTTTTCTACCATTCTTTGACGACCAAATAGTACATATTGATCAAATGATCATGTCAAAGTAATGCTGAGTTAATATTCAAGATAACATAAAATAAAAGTAATAATTAACAAGATAAGGCTGGTTTGCGTCTCTCTTTTTTTTAAAAAAAATTGTATACAATCAACCAAATTACATATAAACATCATATTTTATAACAGACACAATCACTAAATCTTTTGAAATTCAGTGGAACCTAAAACTCTATCTATTTCAATAGATAGGGCTCTTCAGAGAACACGCAAACGATGCACCACCAACGAATCGCCGACATCAAAGTCGGAACCACCATAATTTCATCTTCATCGATCACTTGCATGTTGAGAAATCACAATGGATACCACCAACACGGTTCCATAACGCTGGGTAATTCCCATCAAGAAATTGTTCTAATGTTCGCAGTTCTTGACAGGAGTATGGTTTGAACTCTGAACCTATCAATTGTAGAGAGTGTGTATTACCACTGAACCAGATTCAATTCACCTCTGTTTTATCCTTCTTGGCAAACACATGTGATTAAACGTATTACGATCTTCTTCTTCTTCTAAGTTTGAAAAAGAAAACGTACAACAATCTTATGCATGTTCACTAATACTTCCTAGAAAAAAATTATTTCATGTAGTTTTTTATAATAACAAAAAACCCACTAAAAAGTATGTAGGGATATTAATGATGAGGACCCTATTTTTTCTGTATTTCCGTAGAGGTTAGCAGAAATCAACTTTCCCTGATTACGGAGGGAATGTTGAGTACTCTTTCACTCCGTTCCACCTCTATTTGCACTGCAATCATTATCACGTTGTTCAAAAAATATATTTGGCCGTTAGTAAGTTTACCTACGTATAATAACGGCAAAAAAAAGTTGATATTTAGAAATTAATTTTTCAAATATGCGGTCACATTTTGATAGTATTAAATAGTGCCAAAAAAAGTTGAATTGCAAATAGAGATGAGAGGGAGTACATTTCTCTTGACCTGTTTCAGTTGAACGAATCTATATTCATGGACTCCGGAGTTTCTCATTTTTTACAGTTCCCAGCATGTTAATACTGGTATTGAGATCATTAGGAAAGCTTTCACTGACGATGGAACTTTTATTGTAGCATGCCAGTTAATCCTATGCCTAATAGTTTGAAAAATGCCTTTGTGGAATGTTCATTAAGTCATTAAACCAGTTCCATAACATTACTGAGTTAATGCATGTCTGAATCCATGTTTTCACAAAAAAAAAAATAAAGAAAAAAAATACTTAAGTTTACAAGCCATTTATTCTTCCAATTTGCAGGTCTGTTGCTGATTTTATCAATGATTGATTAAAGTGTGAATTGATCTTCCTTCCATTGCATAAATAGACCCCTACTGAAAAGGGCCTGGACCATGCTCCCTTCGGTCATAATATATTGACACTCTTACAAATGACACATTTAAAAAAAATGAAATGAGTGGTGTAGGATAAATTGGGAGGATAAAAGGTAAAATGTGTGAATGAAAACAATCTAGAATTTACCAAAAGAAAAAAGTTTGAATATAAAAAAACCATCGCAAAAATGAAAGAGTGACAATATAAAAAAATCGGAGGGAGTACTAGTTTGGAAAAAGTTATTTCGTAGTTGTTACTATATAATTATTGGGGTAAAATGCATTCACGTCCCCCACTTTCTTGGTTAGTGCACATGTCCCCCAATTTTTCAAAAGTGCACATGTACCTGAATTAGATGCGACTTAAAAACTCATAACGCTCATGTCTGAGTCCAACTTTGACCTATTGTTTTCCGGCGTTAGCCAATATTGAAATTACCAAAATAAACTTCACTCTTTTTTAAAAGTTAAGAACCATTCTACCTCCACTGAAGTGAGCCTCGCCCTTCATCAACATCGATATAAAAATGTAGTGTCCAAACTTTGAGTCCAAAAACAGCTCGAGATCTGGACTAGGATTCGAAGTTCTTCATCCGCGAATTGATCATGCGAGATTTAGTTCATGTTTCCAACCCTAATTCAAGCGGATTTTCCTCTTTTGTGTCGGATTACTCGAACGGATTCAAGATATGGGGCGAAATCTAAAATTGGTTTTGATTTTTTGGTTTTTTTCTTTAGGGGAAAAATAATCATTTCATTTGACTTCGATAATGACTCTAGTTGACCAATTTTTCAGATGTCATCAGCTGTACTAATGCACTTTTAAAAAATTGGAGGGTATATGTGCACAATACAAGAAACCGAGGGGCATAGATGCACATTTTTCTAATTATTTTTTAGAGGAGTTCTCTTGACAAATGACATGTTTTTAAGTTATGGATCATTCAATGTATTTTTCACTTATATGTTGTATTTGTCAAATTAAACACTTAAATATTAAATTTAAATAAATTATTTTTAAAATTTTAAAATTGTATTTTCTATATAATATTTTTTATATTTTCACATTCAAATATTATTGTGTTTTAACTTATAACCTATAATATTTATTTTTAAAATGTGATTTTTAAGTTAAAAAGTAAAGACATATCTATAATTTATGAACGTGCCATATTTCCTAAAACTTACCCTTATTCTTATTATATATTTCATGTATTTAAGAAATGAATTTAGAAATGTTAATTTGATAAACCCTAGAATCCTTCTCCCCAAATTACATAACTACGACTCCTAAACAGGGGAGGAATGTTGGGAGACCAGTGGTGTCTGGCACCGTCAATAATTGTTTTCCATTGATATTTGGTACTTAGTAATTTCTCCATTTTGTTATTTATGACACACTTATTATAAATAGACGTTTTCTTTTTATTTGGCACTATTTTTATTTTTTGAAAAAATTCTTTCAATTTCATCCACTCATTCTACTTTTTTACATTCAATTTTATCCATTCATTGTCTTCACCTAAATTCAACCACCTGAATTTATAGTGTCATAAATAGAAAAACGGAGGGAGTATATTATTTGTTTTTTATAAATAAAAAAATGATGTGGTCACCTATAAGAAGAAAAAAACGAAGGCAGAATGAACTAGTTTATAAACGTGTGATTTTTTAATTATTATTGTAGAGTCCAACAAAAAAAAGAAAATGTCCAGAATGATATTCACTTTTTAAGTGAAATTCACAGTTTGATACTTTATTTTTGAAATTGTTCTTAGGAGGTACCCACTTGTTAGTTAATGCCCTAAAAGGTATTTTTTAAGTTAAAAGTGAGAACCATTATAACACAATTTTAATTCAAATTGGTACTCATTTTTCACTGAAAGGTACCATTTTGAGGCATAAATAAAAAAAGTGGGTACCTCTAAAGGAAATTATTCAAAATTCGGGTACCATTTGTGAATTTCGTTTAAAAGTGGATACCATTTTGGACAATCTCTCAACAAAAAAAAAATCTTTTTTATCCAACTTTACTTTGAATATATATCCAAATTGCACTTAGAAAATGTTATAACAATTATATTAAATCATTCATACTTTTTATATGATAAAAAAGATGAGAGTAGAACTTCAATATTAATAAGAAGGTTGTCCATTTTAAAACTATCAATTTTATATTTTCTTTACCTTTAGTTTGTCTATAGTATTTAACTTTTTTTACCTTAATCTACTATACTTCATTGTTTTAATGGTCGATTCGAAGTCAAATTTTTATATATAATTTTGGTCCCCTAAATGAAATTCTAAGTTCTGCCACTGCTCCTAAAACTTTCCTTTCCCCAAAACATTTTAAAAAATACCAAAAAGAAATTGAGCACTAAAAAAACCTCAGAATTCCCCAGAATATCCTCTCTTTTCTTTTAACTCTTGTCTCATTTCAAGTTGCACACTTTGACTTTCATAAAGTTCTTTAAATACAATAAAATTCAAATCCATAGATTCTATGAAAATAAGAAAGCTAAGCTATGTAGCATCAATAAACCAGTATAAAGATTTAAAAAATAAAAGGCAAAGTTGTCGTTGCCCATCAAAAACTATTCTACTGTGGTTGCGGTTTCAAAACTCAAAAAACGAACTTTGCCATTTAAAAGTTTGGTTATGACTCAACATCAATTAAAGGTAAAAAAGTTGGGAAAGTTTGGTTTGCCATTAAAAGTTATTGCAACAAGAAAGTGAGGAGATAACAAAGATGGATATATATTGGTGAGTCTTCAAATCTTGCACAAACACTTTTCTTAAACCTTTATTCGTTCCCTTTTTTTGTGCAAGTAATACAAAACAAATCTCCTCTTAGTATAAAATGAAGTAAAAGTTTGGAAATTTTGCACTAGCTTCCCAACATCAAAAACAACATAATGAAGAGTAAGAGGTTTAGAGAAGGTAATACATGTTTCTTTTATTTCTTGTCTTGTGTTGTGTTGTAGTGTATGTTTAGAATGACAAGTGAGAGTTCCTTTTATACTTGTCCAAGAGAGTTTGGCATTGATGTCTTCTCTTTAATGAATTGAAACTCTTTCATAAACTCAAAAGATAGCTTCATGAATTCATAGGATATAAGACACTTTAAGATAAAACTTACTTCAAAATCATATATTTGATCTTTAAACTTGAATCAATTACAAGAATTTACCGCTTGTTTAATGTCAAGTAACTTATGCATTACATGTCTCTCAATTCTTGAAAATATATAATAGAATCTTCGCCAATTATTAAATATCTTGAAACAATAACATGAGATTTGTTTACTGTTTGTTTTGGTGATTGCCATTTTAGCGAATCATTTTCCAACATTAGTGGGAGAGAAAATACAGTCGTAAAAGCAAATAAACTGGAATGAATCACCTTTTTCTCATTTCAATCCGCATACAAAGTAATGTAAACTAGAATTTCAAAAGATAATCATTTGCAAAATCAATTGTCAAATTCTTTTACTAACCTTAAACGAATGACAAATCATATGTGCCAGTTGTTAATGCTCCTGTTAAAATTGATGTACCTAAAGAACAGTCTACCCTTGAAAATGAGATAAAGGCACATCTTAATAGAGGTAGAGCAATTGATTCCAAAGACAAAAAAAAGAACAAACATTGCAAATGACAAAAATGAGGTAAAAATTCCCAAAGAATTTTCTAAGATTCCTAAAAAATCTTACGACATAACTGAAAATGAACTTCATGAAGAAATCTAGGTACCCCAAAATATCGATATTGAAGAGCTCTCGATTAACCATGTCACGTCGGGTTTTAAATGGAACCGATACAAAATTGTCATCGACGATTGTTAGAATAAGTCAATGAAAGGGGGACCCGACAACCATATGAATGGAAATTAGTGTATATGGGAACCCAATCTGATGATGAATTCCCTTTGTCTGAAAATGAGAACATACGCGACCATTTACGAATTCGATTCATCCATCACTCTAAAACACCTTAATGGTGAAAGAGATAATGTTGTCCACAAAAGCCTCAAATTGACGATAAACATCCCAAAAATCATATTTGCGACATAGTGGGTAAAACCATGAGAGCCGAGAATGATCATCAAGGAAAAAAAACATAGCATGAAAAAACCTCAACGGATAAAACAGGAGAGAGTCCCCATAAATCAAAATGAACTATGTCAAGTAACTTGGCAACACGCTTATCATTTGTATGAAAAGATGTATGTTTCTATTTAGCATTTTCACACGCATCACAAAAGGTAGGTATAGGCAAAACTGATGAGACAGATAAGTATCCAGAAGCACGCAAACCAGAAATAACGAAATGCGGAACATGACAAAGTCTAGCATGCCGTGTTTCAAAACACACAAGTGACCTATTTGATTCCACTGCAGACAATATAGCAGATGCATCATAGTCTAAAAACCTTAAGCCCATTTCACTCTGACTATGACCCAAAATCTCCCTAATGATTTATGTCGAATAATGAATGGGCAATCATCAAAGCAAACAACGGAGTTTAAATCCCGAGTTAACTTGTTAATCAAAAGAAATTTTTTAGTGATATCAGACACAATAAACACATCATTCTCACTTTTCTTCTCTTTATTTTTATATTTTAAGTGTTCATATTTATAGTTTATATTAATTTCTTTGATTACGCATTACCAATTTAAATCCATTATTTGTGTTACAGGAGTGTCAAAAGGAACATTTTGAAAATTTTAAAATGAGGCATATAAAGCGTTTCCAAAGGATTGAATATGGATGGATCAACGAAGCAAAGGAATTTACAACAAATACGTTACAATTTACATACAGCACTAATTATTATTATTTTGAAAAAAAAATCCACCGTTCCAAGATGTTGGGAAAAACGCTCAGCGACGATTACAATGAGTGACATTGACATCCAAGCTAACTAGCCTCTAGTAATAACTAACATATTGCAAGGATATCTAAATTAAATGTCAACCAGACTGATCGTCTGTACTATTACAGATCGGAGATCCAATAAAAAACTTTGCTTCATGCGAAAAACATAACCACTTGGCAAAGAGAAGCGCATCACGCATCAATATCAATGCGCCAAACAGGGATATTCTACAACTGTAATACCACTTGATCCAACCACGATCTATGTTGTCCAAACTTTAAACACCTTGAAAAGCACAGATCTGACGAACCCAGATTTATGAAAACCATAAAATAAAACCAGAAACGAAATTGCGAACATACAATATGTACAAGCAGATTGAGAATAATACATCAACATAAATAATTAAATCGAGTTATTATCATGAATACAACAATATAATCGATCAGGTCGAACAACAAAACTAATTTGTGGAGATAAATCACACACTTATTCAATAACAAAAACATGAATTAAAATAAATTATTATTTCTTATCTCTTTATTGGAGAAAAAGTTTGAAGAATAAGGGGTGCGGCTGGAAAAGGGGTGCGGCCTGGAGAAGGATTCAGCGGACTAGTGCACTAATTAATTAGTTTTGCAAGTGTGGTTGAGCTAATCCTTCCAAAACATGATGTTTTACGTCCGATTTAGGCGTTGACTATTCTAATTCAAGACAACCATGTCCTCGCCACATGGAATGCGGGTGCCCGTTGAAGGAAGCTGGTCATTACATTCCTGCTCTATTTATTCGTTTTTAAGTACACATATCTATCACCATGACAATAGAAAACCGGATACGTAATTGAGTGATAATAGAGACCGTAAAATTAATATTGAAAAAAAAAACCAGTCAATGTTCTGAACGCAATGTAACATCAAATCACTGATCATCATCTTTTCTAAATAGTACAACTAAACATAGAAATATTTATTTTTGGGATATATATCAATATAACTCTACCTACTCGACATAAGTGCAAATATAACTCTCAGATAATTTAGTGTAAAAACAACCATAACTAGTTAAAGTGCCACCAATATAGCCCTCTGACCCCATTTCCGGCGTTGACTTCCATTTTCCGGCGTTGACTGTATGTAAAATGTCCAAAATACCCTTGGTGTTAAAATATGGATTTGAGGCCGCTGCCGGACCATTGATAGGGTTATATCAACACATTTTAAAAACTTATAGGGTTATATCAGCACATTCTTAAAACTTATAAGGTTATATTAGCACATTCGTAAATGGGTAAAACTGACTTTTCCATCGAAAATGTTATATTGGCATTTACATCACTTAGGCAAGGTTATATCTGCACTTTCAATTATCAACATGTTATATTGACACTTATGTCAATTATGTAGGGTTATAAAAGCACTTTTCTCTTTTATTTTTTCTAATGCCACATCAAGTGATATATGATTTCATAATGAATTTTCTCTTCTAGTCTTTCTTTTCTTTTTAAAATTAAGTTAAAGAACAACTTGTATTATAGCCAATTCTTTTTTTTTAAAAGAAAACTACAAAAATAACCCTATTACATTTTGAAAGTGCAAAAATAACCCCATAAAATCTGAAAGTGTCAATTTAACCATATGTTTTGGAGAAATGGTGCAGATATACCCAAATTGCATTATTCCGGCATTGACTAAAGGAATTCAGGCGTTGACCTAATCTAAAAAGGCAAAAATACCCCTAATTTTAAACCTAAAACTTCAATGACCATTATACCCCTAAACTTTGCTTCCGGTTAACTATGGTCAATACCGGTCAATTCCGGTCAACGAACATTAACTTCGGTCAATGTTAGACTGCCGTTGGCTGATGGTGGTCGGGTTAGATCAGTACTTTTATTAATAAGACAGAGTTAGATCAACACTTTAGTAACAAATACAAGATTAAACTATCACTTCTCTAAAAAAAGATAGGGTCAAATCAGCACTATCATAAAAAACTTTTTGAGGAGTACCTACTCCTTATAAATATGCCTTCATTACAACTTCAAAATCTTCTTCTTCTTCTTTTTTGAATTTGTGAGAAAGGACATGAGTTATGGTGCGGTTGATTAGGTAGAAATTTTATGGAAGGCTTGTTCCCAGAAGTTGGTATGAAGACGAGAGTGAGAAAGAAGTGTCGGAGCTTTCTCAACGATTATGCAATTTGACATTGAGAATATCTGTTTTGTTTCGGAGTGTGGGGACATGAAACTTGAAGACGAATGCCATGAGAGGCAAGAAGAGTAGAGACATTGCGGTATTCACCGCCCCAGTCTGATTGGAAAGCTTTGACTTGAGTAGAACTGGTTTTGGACAAGTTTGAGAAAGAGTTGAACGATGGAATATATTTGTGATTTGGCGGATTGAAAGTGAAGCCATGGGAATTTAGTGCAGTCATCGATAAAACTGAGATAATATCAACAACTATAAGAAGATAGCTCAGAGGAAGGACCCCAAACATCGGTATGAATTAAATCAAATGGTTTAAAGAAACATTAGTACAAGGCGACAAAGGTAGACGATGGCTTTTTCCAAGTTGACAGAAGCCACAAACTGTGTCATATTTATTTTTATGAAATAGGGAGACTATAATTGGAGACAATGCAATGAAGAATAGACTCGTTCGAATGGACTAGACGATGGTGCCAAATCGGAGAGAGGTCTGCTCGATGTGAAATGCAGTTGGGGAACTGGGGGAGGACGACTGGAGGAAGAGAGCGGAAAGTGGTAGAGATCATTTTCAACGGTTCCCTGTACAATAATCTGTCCCTGCAAATTCTTAACGAGGCAATATTTTGAGTGAAGTTCAACATAAAACTTGTTATCACGAGTAGGTTTAGACACACTAAGCCGATTTAGCAACATGATCATCATTAAGAATAGAATTTCCAAAATGAGTAATTGAAAGAGATATATTATCCCCAACCGTGAGTTGGTCATACATTATAGGTGTTCTAGAGAGAGATTGCCAAGATTTCCCGTGACATGATGAGTTGCGCAAGAATCGACGTACCAAGGATCACCAAGATCAAACGTGCTAGAAGTTGAGACAGTAAAGGTAAACTTCACAGTTGGAGCATTGCAGAACTTCGTCGCGGCATTCCGATTGGCCGGCGGGAATTGGTGGAAATCAGCCCGCTGAAAGCAATTAATTGCTTCATGTCCATGTCATGTGCATATTTGACAAATTGGACGCTGCCGATCTGAGCCACAGTCTGAGCTACGATCAGAGGCAGAAGTGGACCAGTCTTTGGCAGCGGTGGAATCCTGAAGTTGCGACTGAGGTAGGCGACGTCCGGCAGAGCGACTTGCTGCGTTCGCCGACGGAGACTGAAAAGATGAGATGTCATCTTACTGGCGCGATTCTTCCTGCAGCAGAATACCAAAAAGCTCGTCGGAGGAGATTGGTTCCTTGCGGAGGGAAATACCGTACGTAGGGCGGTAAAGTGAGAATCCAACCACTACAATAAAAATCCGATGGATTCTTCATCGGAGGCGATGCATAGACAATCAGAAAGAGCATTAACTAGCGCTCGTTTCTTCTCAAAATATTCCAACACGGTCAGAGAACCCTTGGACATTGATTACAGCTATTACCAGAGTTGCATCTGCTTTGAATGGATCTGAGCAAAAAAGATTCAGTGAGAATCTACCAAACCTCTGTGGTTGTGGTGGCGCGTGCGACAGCTCTGAGCAGTGGCGTAGTGATATTTAATCGTATCCAAAGTAGGAAAAGACGATCCTTCTGCAGCTAGGTGGTGATGAATGGGTTTGGAGTCGTCGAAGCAGGGGTACCAGTAGAGGGATCCACTGGATTCAACGACGACACAACAACAACATGGATGGTAGCTGATGGTGGAGAAGCATCTGTCAGGAAAGGGTCCAAACCGTAGGCCTCCAACACCGAACAAATGGTGCTTCTCCATAGGGAATAATTCGACCGACCAAGGCGAATTGCTAAGTTTGGAAAATTGAAGTTGAGGTTTGACTCAGAATCAGCAGATGCAAGAGCAAGAGTGTTCGTAGAACAAATCGCAGAATCGGAAGCCACTGGATCGTGTTTAGACTGATACCATGTAAATAAGATTAAGAAGAAATGTTGAATGATGGAAAGCGTTGATTTTCTTCCATTGATGAACGAGTATAAATAAGTGTATACATGTATAAGATCTCTTAACATAAGAGATTCAATTCAGATTGATAACTATTTGGAATAACAACCTAGACTTATTTAATAACGATATACGAACTATGTACGGTTAACAAGATCAAATCAAATAAATTTATATAAACTCTTGAGAACAGGCCATAATATGGACATTGTGGGATGTGTTTGATAAAAACAATGATTTAAAGCTTAATTAATCTTCCATATAGTTAATGTCATCGTGTACTAATGTCGTATGATTAGTGTTAATGCAATACCAAACTGAAAGGCCATTTGACTTTTTGTGTGAGCTGTGACCACTTATCACCAGCCAACCCCACTTAGGTCATGCCGCCCTTGGCCAAAGTTCTGATAAAAAAAGTTAAATGACTGTTAAAAAATTTTGAAAGAAAAAGAAATATACGTATAAAAGTGTTATGCAGGTGAATAAGAATTTGGTTTAGTGGTAATCCACGTTCTCCATGTTCTCCTTGATTTTTTTATTTGGTTATATAAATCTTTTGCTCATCATTTCGTTCGTGTTTTCTGTTAGGATTCCATTTATTTGGATGTGTTGATTTGTGATTTTAAGGTGTTTGCAGTTTGAATATAGATTGTGTTTTGGATCAAATACTATTACATTTGTTGAAGATCCATGTTTGGAATTGTGATACGGTGCTTGATACAATCCTCTCTATCAAGTGGTCTTAATTTTTGCTGAAAGCAAGTTAATACCCCCGAGGGCGGTATTACAATTTTTCATTGGATCTCTAATATGTAATATTACAGACAGTCTGTTTGATTGACATTTAATATAAATATCCTCATAATATGTTCTTTTTTTGATATGAATCTCCTTGCGAAGACTCTGGATTGCGGAAAATTGAATCTTTAACCAAATGGGGATCTCGCCCAACCCACTTGTGTTGCACGAATTGCAGCGTCTAGCCCGCAGGGTACACTC
>JAULKM010167074.1:0-15969 GCA_032355605.1 Rubia tinctorum | reverse complement strand
TCAGATCATTATTTGGCCTTAATTTTTGGTTGTACTTCAATCTTGAAACATGTTCCAATGCAATGAAGTAGCCAGAACAAATAAATATAAAGAATGAGATAATAGTGAGAGCCCCGTACCAACCTGTCGAATCGGCTAATACGTGTTAAAGGCATACCAACATGGACGATTTTCAATCCAAGGCAGTGATATCCGTTCTCAGTTATATAGTATGTATG
The DNA here is from genome assembly GCA_032355605.1 of Rubia tinctorum. Lineage (NCBI taxonomy): Eukaryota > Viridiplantae > Streptophyta > Magnoliopsida > Gentianales > Rubiaceae > Rubia > Rubia tinctorum. The sequence goes on along the minus strand of JAULKM010167074.1, from coordinate 15,751 downwards.
TGTTTATCTGTTGACCCTCTCTCGACTCCAAAGAAACAATTATGGTTTCTCCAATTCATGATTATTTAAAATCTTTTGGGGCTACGAGTGAATGCACAACTTTTCTAAATTACCAATCAATCTTTTTCAATAAAATTATGTCAGTAATACGATGATTCTTATTTATGGAAAATGTATCAGCAATTTGATGAATGCAAAATTTGAGTTAGGTATCTGCATTCATTGGGAGATGGATTTTCTTCTTTTTTTTTCATATCATTCTCGCTTGTAGGTTCATAGATCAGTCTAATTTAATAGTGTAGAGCCTCATTCCCAATATTTTAAAAGTGTAAGCCTTCTTCGAAGATATCTTGTTTCTGACAACTTCTTTTTTTCATGGTTCATCGGCTCAAGTCCAAGAAGAAAGAGGTAGTTCTATTGGGAATTTTTTTTATTTTAAAGGCAGGCCTTTTAGAGAAAATATTATTTTGACATGGTTAATTGGTATACACGGGTAATATTATGTAGATTTCTAACTAGATTAGGTACTTTAAATTTTTTGGGCACTATATTATGCTTTACATTTTCGTATATGTTTCTGCAGCCCATCAGTTTCGATTATAGAACACGGGGCTATATTGTGCATATTGTTGTTTACAGTAAAGACCTCAATTCGTTTGAGTTGCAGCAGCTAATTAAGGCTGATCCATGTTGGATTTAGTTTATGAGACTTTCTTTGTGGCTTAGGTTGTCTAAATGTTGACGATAATCAACATACTATAGTGTTTCTCGGCAGCTAAACATTTAGAATCTGCTGGATAAGCATCAAGTCGGGAAAATCATGATGGAACACGAGAGGAAATGCAATGGTACTGGGAAGAGGCATAGGGTTGAAGATGATGAACAAAGCATGTGATGTTGGCCTTAATCTTACGGGATTTAGCCTATCGTGTTATTGTAGAATGCGTGTTGTTGTAGGGCGATGTTTTTGTATGTGTACGTCTGGGATTTAGCACTATGTTGTAACACTCTGTTTTATTCGTGAAACTACAATTGATTATGTTGAGATTGCTACCATTCAGGTAATTTTATTAATTTTATACATTTATGGATCAAAACTTACCAACGGAAATATTGACAACACATTGAAAACACAAAAAATTGGAGCACCTAATCTTGAAATCGATGTTTTCTTAGAAATGCTATGTTGTACATAAATGGCTTAAATTTTTCCCAAAATATAGTTGCAATATGTAGCAACATTTAAAAAAAATATTTGCAATGTGTTATAAAAACCGCCGCTATGTGTGGCAGTGACTTTCATAAACCGATGTTATAGAAAAATCATTTACAATGTGTGCCAGTGGTTAAATCACTACAGCAAAGTTTCACCTTAGCGCCACTAAATTATGCATTGGTTTACTTATGCATCAGTTTTTGAAAAACAAAAAATTGCTGTTGTGAGGTCAAAAAATAGTTGCTTAAGATGGTTGTGTCTAGTTGTGTAATGGCTAAAGAAGATAGGGAGTACAATTTTTTCAAAACTAACATTGGAACATTCTATAAAAAAAAGATTTTGATGGTAATCCTTTTTGGGTGTTTTGAACCCCGGGATTCGTGGAAAATAGCAATCTAAGGCACGATAAAGGAAAAGAAATCGATGATTATGTTGGGTGTGTTCAATCCAAGTCTCACATTGGAAGTTGAGAGGGTGATAGTTCTCTATATAAGTTAGAGTCCCACCACATTAGTATGAGGTCTTTTGGGGTTGGACCCAAAAAAACCGTGCAGGTTTGGCCGAAAGCGAATAATATCATACTAATGTTGGGTGTTGTGGGCTTGGCAGTTCCAACAAGTGGTATCAGAGCCATGGTTGTGATCGGGACGGGGACTGCATGTGTGCCCAATGTGGAGGCCCTCAGTTGTGTCCTTGGCGGCGGCACCGCAGGTGTGGCAGCGGTGCAAGATGGTCCACGTGAGGATGAAGGATACTGTTGTGTGGTCCTTGATTTGAGGGGGGATTGTTGGGTGTGTTCAACCAAGTCCCACATTGGAAGTTGAGAGGGTGATAGTTCCCTATATAAGTTAGAATTCCATCACATTAGTATGAGGCCTTTTGGGGTTGGACCCAATAAAACTGTGCGGGATTGGCCCAAAGCGGACAATATCATACTAATGTTGGTTGTGGTGGGTTTGGCAGTCCCAACAGAGCTTCCCGCTGATCATGGCGACAGTGGTGTTTGCCAGGCCAAACCCGTTCATCATGTTGAACTGGTTGGGCGTCATCTTGGCTATAGCGAATGTACCATGCACGGCAGAGGTAGAGCCTGGGGCCGAGCAATTCCTGGACGAACTCTGGATTTCTTTCTTACTGTTTCAGGAATGGGAACGATTAGGTAGAATTATGGTTAAAGAGATGATGTCAAAATTTGTTCATCTGGTCGTTTGATTATGTGCTGCTTATCTAGATTCACGCTTGTTCATCTTGCCAACTTGATTTACAAATGGGCTAAAGGTTAATATTTAGGATCGAAGCGCCATTGAATAGTTGTTCAATTCATCCGTGTTTGTTATATCCTTAAGAAAAAGAAAACTTTGACAGTGTCTTCATTTTGCGTGCTTGATTGTGTTTACTGTGTTATAAATGGAGTGAGAGGTTACAGTTAGAACTAAAGGTCTAATGTCAAACTGTGTTCGTTGAGTTGTTTGATTCATTTGTGATTATATGTGTAACAAACAGATGTATTTGTAGAATACAGATGTCTGTCTCAGTGTGTTTGGTTTCTAGGCTAGGGAAAGAGAATTTTTGGGTGACGTGCATAGGGTTCTGGGCGGCGGCGGCAGCGGGTTTAGGGCGATTGAAGTTGAAGAAGTTTAGGGGGTAAATGGTCTTTAGATTATTTAGGTCTTTTCATGTTTAATCAATGACTGACTTTTTGAGTCATCGCCTGAATTGAGCAAAATAGGTATAATTGCACAATTTTACAAAAATATAGGGTTAATTTCACACTTTCATATTTAATAGGGTTATATCTGCACTTTTTCAATTTATTAGGATCATTTTTGCCCTTTTCCCTTATAATTAATACAAGTTTTACAATATTACTTTATCTTTATAAAAAAAATCAAGAATGTTAAAACTTGTTTATGATGTAAAGTAATGGTGGATATGTTGTATTATACTAATTTTTTAAATAACTTTTTTTGTTAAGAATGATTTTTTTTTCTAAAATGCGAATGGGTCAAAATTGGTCGATTTGGATCAAAATTCGACCGCATCCATACCCGACCTAACCCAAATTGAATTGACCCACTTGAACCAAATGAGAAATTGACCAGACCCGATCCAAGTGGGTCGGGTCAAAATGGGTAAGGTCGGGCTGGGTTAGGTCAAGTCAGGCAATTTGAACACCTCTAGTTGTGGAGCAATTATTGATGTTCAGTGTTACTTCATAGGGTATATGGAATTCCTAAGCTGAGAATGTTTGTGCATGTGGTGGAATCCTTAAGAAGATTGGGTGAAGTCTTAGTTTTTTTGGCAAGATGTTAGCGATGTGTTTATGATGATCGTGTGGTTCAGTGGTAGCTTTTATTATTTCTCTTAGCTTTTTGGTGGTATTTTTGTGTTGTATCTACGAAGTTGTCATATATTCCCTACGATCTATTTTAGATGTTAGTTCTGTAGTGGCAATGAATTGGAGCCACATGGTTGTTTGTTGTAGATGATGGTCGTTGAACTACATTGTATAGGTAGGTCGATGAATTGGAGTGGGACTGGTTTTGTATTAAGGATTTTCAGTATATTAAATGGGTGCTAAGATCTTTAACGATTGGGTGATAGGAAAGTTGTGGTTGGTCACTTGGTTTATGGAGGGTAGTGGGGATAGTAGTAAAATTGGAATATATGAATTATCGCAAGAAGGCGGGGGGATTCTCCGCTTGTGGCACAGGGTTGGTGATTTTATAGACATATGCGAAGCAATAAATGATTATCCCATTTCTAATGTAGGGCATGGGTAATTATGTTACTTCACGCGTATGTAGGTGATTTGCCTACTTGTGTTGGTTAAGTAGACGGAAAGTGGTTTCTCTAGGTAAATGAACTGAAAGTGAGAGGGTTTTCCCTTTTATAAATGCTTCTGTTGTATATGATATTTGTGTAGTATGAGTGACCCTGCTTGTTTTAGATTGGGCCCGTGTTTAAATGGACCAGGGTATAAACGAATTTCTGAGTATATGGGGTAGTGGGATTGTAAGTAGATAGTCTTGCCATGTGTGCATGGTTTCTTCACATTATTCTTGTTGCAATATGTATAATATTACAACGCTTCATTTTCCAAGGCTGAATAAGTGGTTATTCAGTTTTTGGAGAAGCATGAGTACGCGACCTTTCAAGTTTTAATTACGAGGTTTTCTTTTCCCAAGGTTGGATTATATCTATAAAAGGGGTTGCTGCTCGAGCAATTTCTCAATTGTTGTTGTATGTTGTTTCTTTGTGTTAAGTGTTTGGAGAAATATCTTTGAGTGTATGTTTTCTTTATGTCTTGTGTGTATAAGTTGGGTGTTTTCTGATTAGGGGATTCTCTCCATGGGGACGGTAGTTTATGGTTTTCCGGGAGTATTTTTTTATGCTGAATCTATTCCGGATTTCATTTAGGGCTCTCATCGCTTATGTTAAACCATTATGTATGAGTACTTTGAAGGAATTACTCCATTTTATGAAGGTGAAAGTCCAAATCATATACCTTGTAGGATGTTCTGAGGATTTTCATGCCTGCTATAAGTTTTGTTTTTAATCTTGAAAGTGTTTTAGTCTTTCCTACGTTTCATCTGGATGATTGTATTGTATTATTTTAGATAGGATCACCAAGTGAGATTAGCAAATGTGGAGCCGAGGTGGAGGATGATGTCGAAACATCATCTGTGAGGCTTGTTAGTATAGGCGCGGGAAAAATTAACACGAGGTGGATGCCCGTGCTTCTTCCGGCTAAAGCTGGGAGAAGAAGATAAATAATCTGGCCGGCCAAACTCGTGAGGTGTTGCTTTGGAAGTTTTCCTACTAGCTACGAGGTTGTAAGGTAGGCACACTAGCATGGTGATTTATCGCTTCTCATTAGTACACTTTCTCTACTCGATGAGGATAATGATGCCCTTTCACGAGGGGCACTGTCGGGGAATGGAGGAGCTGCAATGGGAGAATGAGAAGCCATTATTAGGTGCTCTCCTTGGGGCCTTAATGGCCTTACTAGCATACAACTAGAGACTTCTGTAGTTTTTTTTTATGTAATTGGCTCGCAAATAATACATTGTTATTCTTACTAGGAGAACTTTCGTAGTTTAGGCAAGTCATTTTGTTGTAATCCTTTGTTTTCATATTTATCTAAGATTAATAAAGTTTTTATTGATAGTGTGATGACCTTTTTTATTGCCCTAGAAATGATTTTGTTCTCACGATACTAATGTCGCTTCGCTTATAAAAAAAATTCCTTTGTTTCTAGTAGACTTGTAGTCTGAGGATTGTTCTTGTTGCGCGGGCTGAGCGCACTACTCTAATCGAGGTTGGGAGATCATCGTGCGAGTTGTGTTCTAATAACACTTCACTGCGCTATTCTTACATCGATGTTTTTCTTTATGAGGTTCTAGGCCTAGTATCCCAAACTTAATATTTTATCTGTCTGTTGTTGATTTAGCATGCTTGATTCCGTGGCTAAGCGATTCTTACGACCTTGTACTCTAAAATAAATTTCATAACTTCTTTGCCTATATGTCCATATCATTATGTATCATTATATATAGTCTGATTGTGATACAAGAGTGTACCTTTGTTATGGATTTTCCTTAGAGTCGCGAACTTATAATCGTGCAGTCTTATCATTGCTGAAAACATCCCAGGCATGTTGAGCTAGCTTACTCGCCTCCTTAGAATTTAGAATCAATTGCCGCATGCTCGCTATTCGGATGGTGATTCTGGCACGGGCTACGACCTTTCACAGGGACTGTAAGAACCCAGAAAGAAAAATTAATCCTCACAGACGGTGCCATTGATGTGAGGGGGGGTTCCTTCCAAGTAGTGATAGTTCCTGGAATCATCTATGGCGATTCCAACATCTTCTAGTACCTAAAAATTCTCCGGGGTGGTTCCAAGGGCGGAAACTTTGATGCCCTAGACAGTGTTGTCTTTTCTTATGTATTTTGGGAGAAAAAAGTTACTTATCTTGTCTGGCATTCTCCGTTCTTATTTATAGAGCCTTGATTGTGTTACAGTGTCCCGTGTATTGTGCCCCCTCTCCTAAATCGTGTCCTAGCAAGGGATATCGTGGTGAGTAGTGCCTTCCCACCATTTCTGAGATTGGTTACATTTGGTGTAGTAGCGTGGTCAACCTATGTGTGTTTTAGAGAGCTAATCTGTCTGTGCGAAGTGGATACCTTGCAGTTTGACTTTGACTTACTGGGACTGGATGAGTCATGTATATACTGGTGTATAACCCAGGTTTCATCCAAATTTGACTTGATCCTTCCTCCCTCCCTCCCTCCCTCCCTCAACCAGGCCAAAAATTGACTAAAATCTAGCAATGAACCCTATTTAAAACCCATACGTGATGCAAAATCAGGTAAAAACCCTAGTTTAAAACCTAATCGTTTGCATTCCGGTCTGATGGAAAATTGTTAAAAGCCCACTGATGGACAAATAACATAGATTCGGCCGACGGAAACAAAATGAAATATAACAAGTAGTAAACCACCAAAACTAGACAAAATCCAGCAAGGATTAAAGTGAGGCAACACGACGAGGATTTCCATCTCACTACGAATTCCAATGACGGTTAAACCATCAAAATTTGATTATGGCAAAACCCTCGAAATTCAATGATGATGAAGCCAGTGAAATTGGATGGAAAAACCTTTAAATTTCGATAGAAAAACCTAGAAAACATCACAGGGAGCATTGGAAATGACAATTTGAGAAGAAACCGCTGTGATTAAGAGATCCAAGGATCCTAAACAACGACGTTAGTTTATGTTTTTCGATGCGATGACTAATTTTTTGTGTAATTGCAACTTTGACCCCTGGGTTTCAGTGTTTTTTCAAAAATTGGCCCTAAGAATATAATTATTATATTTTAACCCTCCAATTTGACCAAATAATATTCCATGATTCCACAATATCTAATTAGTCATTGGTCTCACCATGTGATGGTCTCACAGAAGAAGAACTATTGACCTCCCCCCCCCCCAATTTTTATAGGTATATTGGTATTTCACTCACATTTACAAACAACCAAATATGCCATCATCATTTCCACTTACACTACCAAATCGCCACTACCAACATAGTGAATTAGCCAAAAAAAACACCCCTCACTAGAAGAAAAATGACCTATTAATTCACCCCTTTTACCTCGATTTTTTTGTTAACATCAAATAACCGAGGAAAAGGTTCTTTTACCTCAGTTTTTTCTGAAGTAAAATATATTATTTACCTCGGTTATAAAAAAAACCGAGGTAAATAATTGCTTTTTTACCTTGATTATTATATGAATCGAAATAAAAGGTTAAAAATGAGGTTAATAATGTTACCAAATAGCATGCGACGTCGCACATGTTTTAATAAGTGGCCCGATTTCACATTAAACGTCGTTTGCACTGACATGTGTTTCGATTGACTACCGAAGTATCATATGTGCAAAAGATACATTAAAGTAAAGAATTTGACGGCTTTATAAAAGATCAATGGTTATGCGCTTCTCCCCGTTTTGGCATCTCTCTCTTCCCAATATCTCATCATCACGATTAATTTAAGAGTATGTAAAAGGACATTTAGGCACTACAGTAGCTAGCCATCATTTTGCTACAAAACATCCTATAAATTCTCCCCTCTTTCGTACACGTCCAGTACACCCTTTGTTCAATGGTTTTTAATCGTTGAATTATAAAATGGTTTATAAAATCATGCACAAATCAAATCGCACATATACACGGTCAATTATATAATGTTCAAATAAGATAGTTAAATAATTAGAAAAATAGTAGTCATGAAAATATCCAAACAAATAGTATGTAAATTCAAATTGGAATTGTCTTAGTTCCAACATAACTGGAAAATACAATTAACTCGGAAAACGATGACCTTGAAGATGATTGCCCCCCAACTTCTATCACCTCGAAGAACAAAGTATCCCTGATGCGTAGGTTGTTTCCCCTAAGGAACTCACCAAAACCCTTAGGGAAAGGGCCTTGATCTTACCTTGCCCCGAGTAGTTCATACGCCACTCTGTCACATAGCTCCTCGACACTAAGGGGATTTTCTCAGTCGGCAAGAGTGGTGCAATCTCACACAGGATGTACTGAGTCACATAAAAAATATATTAATTAGAAATATGCATATATGGGTGTGTGTTTATATATATATATGCAATTGTCAAAAAATAAAATTTATTTAAAAGTTTTACCAAAGTAGTTTTTCCCAAAGTTCTGCTGCTTGAGAGTGCACTGGAAATGTGGGCTATCAAAAGCCATCGTGTGATGGTCAATGTAGAAGAAAACAGGTTCTGGGTTGATCCGGTGCTGTGCAGTGAACTATACAAAAACCAAAGAGTATTAGTTGTTATAAAGTGTGAAGATGTGTTAGCTAGTAAATATATATATGTACATTGGCGAAAGACCTGAAAAAGGGTGGATTAGACGATCATTTGCCATCCATTAATCCTGCATCAAAAGGGAAAATGGTAAGTATGAACTGCCTTATGGAACGCCTGGAGCGACGTCGGCAATACTGTCGCAGAGGCATGTCGGCTCAAAGAAGTAGGATGGACAACATTTACCTGCAACTTCACATACTGGTTGCTAAGGCCGAAGACATGACCGACACAAGATTGAAGTTGCATATACATAACAATTGTACACTTAGATGTCATAATACGACGCTGGTAACATCTTGGTCATACCAAAGGTCATGCAATAATAGTACGACATCACAAACTGAAGAATAAGCCACTGGAAATAAGAATATGCAACATCGCACTATAATCGCATGAACCGAGTTGTGGCAGACAGAATAGCGACATCGCATATATCAGAGGAAGGTATAGGAAGAAATACATAAAACTGAAAAAATAAAGCTTAATCAACATCAAATTAAACAAAAACCCTTTGGAGACAAACCAAAACATTGTACCTACATTTATAGTCAAGGAAACTTCACACTCTCATAAATCTGAGACAAAACTAGATAGCTAAAAAATCAAAACACATTTACAGGCCACAGATTGAACATTGTAAAGTAAAAATTCCAAAACTTGGGTGTTAGGAGATTAGAAAAAACAAATCTTTTTTCGAGAGAGAAGACGAGGAGGAAGTTGGAGACTATTGGAATTCGCGGGAAACTTGCGAATAGATGGTTGAGCTGATTGTCAGGGTTCTCCTTTTTATACCCATTTTAACGACATTTTTTGAACCATTGTGTTGTCCACCTCGATGTATGCGACGTCGCATCAAAGTCGGATCAGCCGACATGGTATAGACCACTTGCTGATGTTGCAGACTTTGGTGGACCTAACAATTTCAGTCCACCAAGCATCCGGTTAACAGTTAGATTTTAATTGAAAACAAATTTTGCAATAACAATTTGCTAGTTTCAAACTCATTGGAACAATACCCAATATTTTTTTTGTTTTTTACTGATACTACTATTAAAACTTTGTGCGTATGTTAGGTTAAATATTAAGGATTGAATAACATTAAAATAACATAGCTAAAAAAATATTATAAATTAAAGATTAAATATGAAAATACGACAATACAAATCTTGGTCCAAATACAAATTAACACATTTAATATAAATTTTTTGAACAAAGTCTAGGCAAAACAACTGATTATATGAATAGGGAAGAACTTCAACAATAAAAACTACAGGGCTGACACCATTGATCAGCTCGAAGTAGAGCATGTCCCCAGCCCTGAGTTCCTCAGCAATAAGAAACTGCTCAAAACCCTTTGGCGTCAGGTTTTTCATCCTCCCGTTCCTCGAGTAATTCATGTGGTACTCCCTTTCGTTGCACCTGAGCTCATCATGCAACTTGTACGGCGGTAGGAGTCCACAATCTGGCTAGGTACCTACTGAATTATAAAACAAAAAACCACGTTCATTTAATATGAAAGTAAAGTATAGAAAAATAACTTTGAAAATAAAATTAACACGAGACGGGGATTACTTACCTGGATGGGAACTTCCCCGAAATTTGTCTACTTTAGGGTGTGGACGAAATACGGAATGATGTTGCCAAATGTAGTTCGCGGACGGTCATCATCTGAATCGCTATGGATATTTAATGGTCAAGGAAATAATGATAAATTAAATTAGAATATTGGTAATACAAGAAAATGCAATTTAAATGTAAATATAAAATTGCTCACAACTATCGGGGAACGACGCGATCCAACAATGTTAGACATGATTCCTGAAATTCATATTTTAATGATTCGTTACAAATAAATTTAAGTAATCTGTTAATAAATTAATATATGAATGCAAGATGACAGAGCGAAGTCACACATGGTTCGGTAAAACCGAATGGTCAACAGATAAGTGTGTGACGTCATATGCTAGACAAACTACATAATATATGAATAAGCAACGTAGCACAATGGTCACTCTAATCGAAGTAGGATCGATGTACATGAGCCGTCGCATTTATGAAACGGGGACACTCTGACAACAGAAAACAAGGAAATGGAAAGCTCCCAAACCCCAGAACCTAATCCTACAACAACTAACATTCCAATACCCCAGAACCTAATCCTAGAACCATAATCCATAGAAATATCCTTACATGAAGCAAATAACACAATTAAACACCATATACATAAAAAAATTAATATTAAATTAACAGTCAAAATTAAAGTAACCACATGTTGAAACATACCTTTGAGAGGATGGGCAGGACTGTTGAAATTCGAGGGAAAGTTAAATGTTTAAAGTGATGTATGAGGTGGACTCCATATATATAGTCGTTCCACAGTGTTGTGAATTTTGCCCCAATGCGATGTCGCTTATCAGTCAACCTAATCGACACAAGACCGACGGCTGAGCAATGTCGACTTGTCTTATTGTGGGCCTCACCATTTCAGCCCACTGGCATATCAAATGGGCCTCTGTCTGACCAATTACATGAGTGGAGTCACATATAAATCGTGTTATGCGACATTTGACTAACATATTACCGACGTTGACCATGGATATATTGAGCCACAACAATTCAGCCCACTAGCATATTAATTGGGCCCACATTTGACCAAAACGAACGTAATTGACCTTTATAATGGTAAAACATTAAGTAGACTTTAGTAATTCATATTGTAAATGTCCATGAACTTCATTAACGTTCGGTTTAATCAGAATTGATTTCAACAAAATCAGTGAACAGTGGCGGAACCAGGATAAAATTTGAGGAAGGGCTGAACTACGCAGGCATCTCTGGGGTGAGCAAATTATATTCCTCGATTTTAGCAGGGCGGCTGCACCGGCTCACCTCGTTGTAGGCCCACTAGTGCCGGTGAACTTTTCTGTCTTCGGACGAAATTACACATTCTAAGTTTTTTTTTTAAAGATAGGGAAAATCCAACCATCAATTTTTTTTAAAAGTTCTAATACATGGCCTAGAGTTAATTGTACATTATTACTTACTACTATGCAAGGTGTAATCGGAATATTTTGTGGAAGTCTCATGTGGATCGTGCAATTCTTTATCACTATCGGGGATATTTAATTTGTTTGAATGAGGATTGCAAAGGTCCCGTGAACAAAGATTGGAATCAAATTTGGAAGTGCCGGTTTACTTTTCAATTTTTTCACGTCCGTCTCTCCAAAAAAGTAGGAGAAGTCGAAATGCAAAACTAGAGATGCCCTTAACTTTTTTATGAAATCATTCATTCAAAGATGCTGGGAAAAAAAGCTCAACGGCGATTACAATAAGTGGAATCGACATCTAACAAAACTAGCTTCTAAAAATAACTAATCTATTGCAAGGATATCTAAATTACATGTCAATCAGACTAACTTTCTGTATTATTACTGAGTAGAGATCCAATAAATTTGTAACATCGCCCTCAAGGATATTAACTCGCTTCCCGCAAAAATTATGACCACTTGGCAGAGAGGAGTGTAACTCGCATCAATATCACTATGCCAAACAGGGATTTTCAACAACTGTAACACCATTTGATCCAACCATGATCTATGTTGAAACTTGAGATAAAACACTACAGAATTACAAACATTATCTGTACAAACCTTTTGAGAAAAATACACGAACAATTAAATCTAGTTATCATCATGAACACAACGATCTAATCGATCGGGTCGAACAACAAAACTAATGTACGGAGACAAATTCCACACTTTATTCAATAATCGAAAGATTAACTAAAATAAATTGTTGTTTCTCCATCTCCCCATGATGACAAGATGGGGAAAAGAAGATTGAACAAAAAGGTGGGTTTTTTTAGGAAGGCTGCGGCGAGAGATTTTGTAGATTTAAAATGTTCAGGAGATACCCTTATCTAATTCACCAAGTCATGAGCACAATGTTCCGATTTGGTCATGCTCTAGTCAATGGAACGGGACCACAATCTCCTCAGACAGTGTATGAAAAAACTTTTTGAAAATTATGCTATGACCCCAACTTCCTCACATGATCGCTACACTTATCAATTCCGCACCCGAACAGAGATTATGTGTACGTTCTAACAGAGGCGCAAACCGGGGTAATCGTCAGTCATTCTTCTTAGCGTTGCGTTCAAACCCTTACTATCAGTGTTATGAGAACAATAATTTCCACCAAATAGAATCAAATGAAATTTCATTTTCCATGTTCTTTATAAATAAAAATGTAATAAAATTTCATACATATAATTTTAAAAAGCGCTAGTACATGGTCTGTAGTATATTGTAGATAATCAATATCTATGTGGGAATAAAACCGGTAGCTTTAATACCAACACCGTGTATAAGCTGTGGGTGACCAAGATTATTTTTGAGAAGATCATAATCGAGTTTGGGACTACCTGTGAATTTTTCGTTTTTGCACTCAAGTCCGTAAAAGGAATTAGGTGAAGTCTAAATCTGAAATTGGAGATAAAAAAAATTTATTCACACTTACAGAAGATTTTTTTCCTATTTGGCATATACAGATTGTCATAAGGACCCGCAATCTTAACAACGAGTTTGTTACGACACTTTTTCAAAATTATAACTTGCCCTATAGAAACGACGTCGCATAAGGTTCGCATATAACAAACCATTGACCGACACTAAACCGACGTCGATTGAACTAAAATTTCCAGCGGGAAACAAAATTTTGAACCAAAATTTTGAACAAATTCCCCTCCCCCAACCTCATCTCATTTAAATCATATTCAGCAACGGGACCCATTAATTTCTCATCTCCAACACATTTCCTCCTAACCCAACTCCACACCTTATTCTCCATTCACTACATTTCAACAACTCAAGAATCTCTTTTCCCAAACAACAAGAAGTATCCTAGGATGGAGCATCTCCGGGTTCAAATTAATTGAGGTAGTTTACCATCCATTCCATGCCCATTTAGCCATTTTATTAACATACCTTCTACATATTTTTCCCCATTGAACCATGATTGAATATTTTCATTAAGTATGTTGACTATGTTATATTTTGTTTAGTGTATATTGATTGTGTTCCCAATATCATGCCATGTTTTTAAGGAGTGAGAAAAAAGGCTGATGTTAGGGCTGATTATGGACAATAATCAAATTTTAGTATGAACACAGGTTGCATGTGCAACATTGGTCAGTTCATCGTCTAGTGCGATATGTGACCGAATGGTTACCGACGTCGAATTTGGCAGGAACTGAGTGGAACATTTATGCATATCCGATGTCGCTCATCATTCGGACACTGTGACTTCAGTCATCCAATATTGCGACGTCGCCTTCAAACATTCCATGCTTAGATTTATGTCGTATCCTCTTGGATTTATTATTTGTACATCCAGTGGGGACAACCCAAATCTAGCATAAATTTTGTTTCATGTGTATCTGTTTTAATAGGATAATGAGAGTTATTGATGAATTTCCAAAACGGACTTGCCATTTCCGTAGTCCCCCTGCAATTGTTAATGTCGGACAACGTACACAAGGAACCCTCAATAAAATCAGTCTGTCAATTTCACATAAACCCTTTGTATCTTAATATATTGTTAATGTCGGTTCTTTAAATAAAATGTAATGTCTATCTACGCACGATTTGTGACCGATGTCGCATTAACCAGCATCTTTTTCTTTACGACGTCAGCCAAACAAACGATGTCGTATTAATCACCGTTCCACGTCAGTGCACGATGTCACTTTTAATGGACTGCGACATCACTTTTAATAGGACCTACGTAGACATTGAAGATGTCGCTCCATTTCCTCACCCATCGTATTCCTTCATGCTATGGCCGACATCGCTTGCATGTGGATGCCGACGTAATTTTTAGCCATGTCGCAGGTATGATCCACCATGATCGGCCTACTATCCTTGACCGACGTCGACCACAAAACCTACCGACGTCGGTTAAAAACTGAGGTAAAAGGTTTTTTATAATTTGATTTTGAACCGAGATAAAAAAAATACCTTTTACTCCAGATGTATTTACCTCGGTTCTTTCAGGAATGAAAACCGAGATAAAAGATCATGTTTCTTGTAGTGCCTTATTAGCACGGAGGAAATGCTGAAGTAATTTTGTCACAACATATTTGTGATCATCATACACAATTTAAAATAACCAAAATGTAAGATCTCGTATAATTCTTGTTCAAAAAGGTTACAATGATTAATTTTAGTGGATAGTTATATCACGCCCTGTATTTGTATGTATTTAATATAATATGTATTTTAAATTAAATTTAAAACTTAAATTTAATTTAAATAAAATAAAATTCAGTCTCACCGGAATGGGTTCAGATCCGCCGCCCGCTGCCGCTGGAAAATTCAGACCCCTCTACTTCCTCCGGCGTCCTCTCTCCGGCGTCCCCTCTCTTTTTTCTCCGCCACCCCCGTATACTTCCTCCGCCCTCCACCGTTCGCTCTCCTCTCTTCCCTCTGATCTCTGCCCGCTCTCCTCTCTTCCCTCTAATCTCCGCCCGATCTCAGCTCTCCTTTCTTCCCTCCACGGTCTCCTCTCTCATTTCTCTCTGCCCCCGACGATGTCTTCCCCGTCGCCCTCCATCACTAATCTCGCGTGTGAGATGCAAGCGCGACTCATATGAGTCCACGTGAGATGCACACATGCGTGAGATGCACGTGCGCGTTCTTCCTCCCCCTCGGCTGGTTCTCTTCTCTCGTTCTCCCTCCCCCCGGTTGGGTCTCTTATCCCCCGCCCGGTCTCCCTCCCTCCCGGCCGGGCCCTTCTCCTCCTCACCGGCTGGTCCTTTCTCCCTCCCCCCGGCCGGTCCTTTCTCCCTCTCCCAGGTCGGTCATTTCTCCCTCCCCCGGCCAGTCCTTTCTCTTTACCCCCGGTCGGTTTCTTCTCCCTCCCCCCCCGGACAGTGGCGGCGACGGTGTGTGTTAGGGTGGCGGTGAGGTATCGCCATTGAGGTGGCGGTGACGGTGTTAGAGTGAGGACGACGGAGGCGAGGTGGTGGTGACGGCGAGGTGGCAGCGATGAGGTGGGGTCGAGATGGTGGCGGCGAGGCGGAGGCAGCGAGGTGGCGGCGAGGCAGCGGGGGGGGGGGGGGGCCGGGGGATGGG